>JANHFO010002155.1:9684-22901 GCA_032468095.1 Pareas carinatus
CAGGTTCCAGTCCAGTTGGTTGGCAGACACTGGTAAGCATTTGTTCCACATAAGAAGAAAACTCCTTTTTCTTCCATACATACTCCCATGTTTAGAGAAAAAGTGAGGATTCTTTGATTGTTTTCATTTGTCCAAGCTTCTAAAGTCCCTGCTATTCGCATACCAGGGAAGGGTTGTAAAGGGACCTCCAGGGAAGAATCCCATTGTTTGTCTTTAAAAAATGTGCCATCTAGCATATAGCGTGAAGTTATGTTCCCAGGCGGAAAAGGGATGCACTCCTTTTCAAAGGAAAGAATGGAAAGCCAAGGGTTGTTTCGGGGAATGTTAAAGGGTCTGGCGCAGGTTACGCGAGACACCCTCGATCCATCTGTCAATTCTCGGCCAGCCCATCTTAGAATGCTGGTGGCCGGGGCTTGAGAGATCGACACCTTTTGTTGAAAAAGGTGATGGGCAGGTGGGGACACACCTCTGGTTAGTTGTATGTCCTTGAGTGTTGATATGTGAACAAGGAGGATGACAGGAGGACATTGCTCGTCTGCTAGGGACCCCACAGAAATACCAAAGCCTTGGTCTCTTCTTACACAAAAACAGGAGCTTTGATGGCTTGTGGATTCAAAGCAAGCTTCATCTCTGCAGATGTGGATTCTAATTGGGTCAATGCACATGCTATTTATTGCCCACAGAAAATGCAATAAATCATTCCCAGTTGCTTTATTTAAACTCAAGCAGGAAAGGGAAGAAAAGAGATTACTACAGTATAAAAAAACAAAAACAAGAATAACCGTAAAAAGGAATGACAACATTTGCACCAGGGAAATGGCAGGGAAAAAGCATCTGGTTCACTGCCTGCTGTAGTCTAAGCAAACCAACAGGATGGGAAAGGTTTAGGGACTCGCGGGCAGGGACAGTTATAAGTCTCAGGTAATCAAGAGCAAAGGGTGCTTTTCACCCTCCTTTTAAATCAGATGCTTCTAATTTTTATATTGCTGCTGAATTTCTTGATTTGGGGATACATTCGGCCCATGCAAGGTTTCAGAGATGCTAGAGGAAAGATAAAACATGATTAGGTTCAGTTCAAAACATCTTAAAGTATTTTATATTATATTCAGAGAATGAACACTTGGCAAACAATTTAACATTGAAGTGGCCAATGATTTCTAACCCAGGTGAGATATTTCATTAAGAAAAAAAGAGATTCATTTATAAAAGTTCATTAAATTTCCCTGAGTTAAGATTATAGATTGGAAGGAAATGCCAGGTAAGTAGATGTTGCTCACTGTTGTTTACATATAATGGGAAACAAATGTACATCAAAAAATGGAAAACCTCATACCTAGATGGATTACATTAGTTCGTGGAAGGTACAATAACTATAACTAAACTAAACTAAAAATTTAAAAATCGTCCAACACCTGTGGAAATAATTCTCCACTAGCTTCTCCATACCCTGCGTGATGTTCAAAATATCTTCCATCTGGTTAATATGTCAGAGTTTCACCTACTGGTTGAATGTAGCCATTATACCATTTAGCAGTCTGCAAATGGCTGGTTTCACGATGGTTTACTTCAAAGAAACCATGGTTAAGCCATAATTTGTGGATTTAGATGAAAATCAATGATGAAGAAAAGCCAACAAAATTCTCAAGTTCCATTCTGTGGTCAGTTTGAAGGAGAAGGGAAGAAGCAAAGTACATGGTTTGTTCCAACTCAACTAATATATATTCATTTATGCTCTTTTTTAAAAAGAACATAATTGAATATATGATTCAATTCAGAAAAAACCCTCCATTTGGTTATCAATGACAGATACTTGCAGATACAGAACTTTTATTATACACATTAGAAAACTACAAAATCACATTACTTTTTGCCATAATCACCATTCAGATTTAGGCACTTGTCATAACGTTTTACAAGGTTTGAAATTCTTTCTGGAAAAAAAAAATCTTGCCTGGGAATGAAGCCAAAAGTTCTTGGGTTCGCAATGAATCGCAGCTGCTGAAAGGTTTTTTGCACACAGAAACTGTATTACTACATGTAATACATGTAGTATTACATGTACAATTTCACATTTGGCGGGATTTTCTATGGCAGCCTTCATTTTCAATTGATCTAACAGACGAGTCAACTGCAACACAACCTTCTCTTTCTACACTTCACTACCTACTGAACTACTGCACATGGTGCCATAGGTTGGACATCGCTATTCCCACCTAATTCTCGCACATGCGTAAACTGAGGTTTCTTTCCAAATTGCCCTCATATACTTCTAAAGATTTTTACTAGGCAAATAAGTACCAGAGTATTATAATGGTTGGAGTCCTACATTTTAGTACATTATAATATAATTTGTTTGGTTTGAGTCAGCATATTTTGTGAACCCAACCTGTTGTGGCTTATTTTACAAATTGTAACTAAAAGGATCAATGGTCAAGAAATAAAACTTTTCTTCCCTTTAGGTTCAGAATAATAGGTGGCACCACTCGTCGGTGTGTTTTGAAATCAGGCACAGTTGTCTGGGATAGAGAACTTCCAGTTTGTGAACGTAAGATGATACCTTCTTTTAAGCTCATTAAGCTTCTTTTGGTACATTTAAGTTTAGCTTGATGGCAAAAGTTCAGTCTGCTTAGCCTTTAGCTAAATATCCCAAAGGTGCTTTTTCAAAAGGCAACTGGACTTTCTTTGTTTTTGATTGAAGACTTTTCACTTCTCATCTAAGAAGCTTCTTCAGTTCTGAAACTTTACCTCACCCAAGCTTCTTTGGTGAGAAACGAAATGTCTTCAAGCAAAAACAAAGTCCAGTTGCTTTTGAAAGAGCCCTTTGGGACAATCATAACCTGGATATACATATCCAGTCTAGATGAGTTCAAATTACAACTAGAATTACTAGTTGTCTCAAAGGTGCTTTTTCCAAAGGCAACTGGACTGTTTTTCCCCCAAGGAAGAAGAACAAAATGTTTTGCTTCTCATCCAAGAAGCTTCATCAGTTTCATCCTTTCTCGAATGACAAACAAAATGTTTTGTTCTTCCTTTTGGGGGAAAAAACAATCCAGTTGCCTTTTGAAAAAGCACCTTTGAGACAACAACTATGACCTGGATGACTGAAAATTTCCACAGACATTTGACCAGATGAATTACATTCTAGGATTCTAAAGGACGTGGCAGACATAATCTTGGAACCATTGATCATAGTCTTTCATAGCTCCTGGAGCACAGGGGGGCTACCAGAGGACTGGAAAAGAGCTAAGGTAGTTCCACAAAGGGGGAAAAACTTATACAGGAAGCCACTATATGCTGCCTTTTCCTAACTTTTCCTATCTTTGACTTAAATACAGGAGAAAATATTGAAAAAAACTATTGCAATAGAATCAGGAATCTTTGGAAATAATCAGTTTAACCTTGACATGGTTCATGTCAACCAAAGAGACTATTGTTCTTGCTATTATCATTACATTCTGCCAACAAATAACCAACTGCAAGCATTTTAATGATTTCCCATTATAATTTATGAATCCATTTTGAAATCACAACCTTGCATTGAATCCTGTCTCTTTAACTCTCAAATTTTAGGCGAAATCTATCAAGAGATGGGTAACCTCCACATTACTTCCAGAGGAAGAGTATACTTTTTCTAGTTTAAATTTGCATATGGAAGAGATCCTAAGGGGGAATAATAAGAACAATATGAAGAAATCCTACCTAGATATTTATTAGATAGGAATATTGTCCCTAGCCCTAAAAAAATGACTTTGGTGTTCTGGTTGATAGTAAAAGATATTCCAAAGATGTGCATTTATCTGACAAAGTCAAGCAATTAATTCAAGCAGCTAAACATTTATACCATGAAGTAATTTAAATCCAAATGCTTTGCAATTCTAGCCTAGTTGAATCAGTGTTGATTTTTTCTCTCTCCAGGTATTCCTTGTGTTCGTCCTCCTGAAATTGACAATGGAAGATATGATCGCGAACCTTCAGATGTATATGATGCTGGCTTGACAGTAACCTATCGATGTGATGCTGATTTCACCCTTATTGGACAATCTTCGATTACATGTACAGTTGCAGAAAATGGTGTAGATGGGAAATGGGATCCGCTTCCACCTGAATGCAAAAGTAATGAAATTTATGTTATTTTCCTTACCTTCAGTGTTTCAAATTGCTTTATTGTTAATTACATACATTATGCTCTTGCTGAAATCTGGTAGTCTTCTAAGCATTGGGCTGCTGTGGATTACCAAGTGGAAATTATCTGGTCTAAACACAGTTTGAATAATTTATTCTATTAATTGTGTTCAAATTTGGTAATAACCCCCTTGAGCAGCTTTAGGCTTATTGTGCTCCATTGTGTTCGGAGCATAATAAAAATAGCTTCCCTTTCATTTCCTTCTGATTTATTTATTATTAAATTTATATGCTGCCCATCTCACTATCCAAAGTGACTCTGAGTGGTTTGCAATATAATAAAAATAGAAATATAAAAACAATTATAAGAGCAATTAAAATGGCAAAAGTTAAATAATAGACTTAAAATCAAGGACTCAAGTAGAAGGGGGTGGTATCTTCTTCAACCTAGAGCGATTCTGTCAAGGCCCCACACCACCCATGGAATAATACAACAAGCTAAAACATTGGATAATATTTTATAATCTAATTAGATTATTCCCAACTCCAAGAGAACTGTATTTCTTAATTCCTAGAAAAGAAATCTTAGGGTGAGCTCATTGGTACTAATCTAAAACGCCATACCTCACTGGCTGTCAATGTTGCATATTTATAATAATGGTTATATACTTGGATCAGTTAATTATTAAAGTTGTAGGTCATTTGTATATCCGTTTAATCTTCTTTCATTCAACTCCTTCAAACAACGTGCAGCCATATTAAGTTATTCTTTTTAACCAAAGGTAAACAGATAATGGTTTCCAGGCTTAAGATTCCTAGTACCAGCAGTAAACCATAATTACGTCACATGATGATGCTACTACATACATACATGTCACCATTATGTACTTGTTTCCCACTCTGTGACAGAAATGTATACCTCACAGCATTTGTGTATCAATAACATCATGCATACTTTCTCGTTTGCCCCTAAACACTGATTTCTTTTCTAGAGGTCAAGTGCCATAGACCAACCATCCATAACGGAGGAGTGGCAACTGTGTATCAAGCTACGTATACGTATCAGAATAAAATACCAATTGAATGCAATTCTGGCTACACTTTGGTGGGATCTTCTTTAATTGAATGTGGCAGTGATAGTCTGTGGAAGCCTTCTATTCCAAAATGTGTTAAGCGTAAGTAATCTTTCTTAAATCTTTGTTGAACATCAGAGTTGAAAATTTTAAAGTTGAGCATCCTGGGTCTGGAAAAAACTACATAAACATTTCCCCATCTCTTTTTGTGTAGTCCCTACAACTTCCAAACCCACCAAATCCCCCACACCTGCTGTTACTCCTACTCCCCCAATGACCCCTAGGCATGACACAGTTTCTTCAAAAGAATATGGCACTAAAGGTGAGTCATCACATGATTGGACTGCTAATCATTGCCCCATTTCAAGGTTCAGATGATTTGATCTTGGAGGAAAGACCCTGTAGCCACATCTCCATTTTCTAACTGCTGTAGGTCCTTTTGTTGTGGAGCTAATCTATGGAATGACTTACAACCAAGGGGTTGTGTGTACTTGAGGAATATGTTTCATTTAACAACAGACTATCATGTGTTTCCTTGCCTTTTGAAAGGAGTGTGACATAAGCTGAAGTCTAAGAAACTGAGATGTAAATCTCCCTTTTGCCCATGGAACAAATATACATCCCTATGGAGCACTGAGTGCAAACAAATTATCCTGCAGTGTTACTGAATCCACTTTACTATCACCATGGTTGTAACTGAATTGCACAATTTCTAAAAGAGATGTTTGAGGTTTAGATCGTTAAGGCCTTCTTAAAGAGCAGCAAAGACAGGCTAGGGTGTGGTTCCAAAGGACAGGCATCACAATAGAGAAAATATGCTTCCTGGATCTCCTAAGACATTATTTTATTGATGGACCAGAACAGAAACTCATGAAGAAAGGTAGTTCTACGAATCTTCAGGCCCTGTATAATGTAGGAAATCTTCTGGAGTTTACAGATTCTTTGGCAAGAATTCTCTCCTTCTTATAGTCTAAGGAACACAAGATGCAGCCCTCACTAGTCTCTTATAACCAGAATAATACTGTATCTATTTTCTGAGCATGTCATTGATCTTGAATCTTTTATATATTATCTATTTTTATATTTTATTGGTTTTATTGTATTTTATTATTTATTATTTTTAGTTTAGTTTATTGATTGCTATTATGCATGAACAATTTTAGGACAACTGCTCCTCTCTGAACCTTTTTGTCTTGACCTAATGACCTTGAAGGAATAGTTTATTTTCTGTTTGCTGGGGCATCATACTGTAAATTCTTGAAAATGTTGCCAAGTGATTATTAAAGAAGCTTTTTGCAATCACTCATCCATTTATGAACCACTCTTTGGGAGCAGGCTCTTACAGCTACAGATTCCAATTCCTTCATCTTCAGCTATTTCCAAATCTCCTGACATGCCTCAGAGATTTCCTGTGAATCTTCATGCATCTCTTCTCAAGTGTGTATGAAATACTGGTCATTTGCTGGAACCCTCAGGATTCCCCTGCATAGGCATTAACATTACGAACCTTACATGGCAAAAGATTAAATGTCCTAAAAGATTTGCCTCATTCAATCCTGATCTGAGGGGAAGTAGTCATATTAGTTGAGAATCCTGGCCAGACACAATCCACTAATTTAAAACCTGTAATTACAGATTCTATCATGCTAGTTTTATCTTCCTTTCTGGGCTTACTGTACTCCTATTTGGGTACTCGACATAGTTGAGACTATTTAAGAGGGAGATTCATTTTGATAGACATTGTTATAAGTCAATGCTAGCTAGAACTGGGGTGATCACCTGAACAAAATAGTAGTGCAGAGTATTTTGACTTTGGTGATCATAATTTCCCAGTTAGTTGCAGTTTTATGTCTTCCCATCAGCCTTTGCTTTTTTCTAACTCTGACTTATTGTTTTAGGTAAAATTTGTTATATCTAGTCAGCTGATGTATAATTCCTAATGCAGCTTAAGATGCTATGATGCCTATTGTATGTGCTGACCCTCTACCTGATTCTCTCCCTTTCTTCCACTTAAAAGCCCTGAGTCTCTAATTTAGAATTGTTTTCAGGAATGATCCATAAGTGGTAGCTCCTAAAATGGATGTGCCTTCTGTTTAGGATCTTCTTTCAAGGCAACTCATAACTGGTTCAAATCTTGAATGATTGCTTATTCAAAGATCACTATCCTCTTAGTCATCAGGGAGTTGTTCTGTATTTTTGTACATTCTCAAACTCCAAATAATTTTTAAAATTGTTTTCTGTCTTGTTATTCACCATTTTGTAAAGTTCTGATTTCTGTATTAGAAGGTAATAATTATGTTCCCAGTGTAACCTTTTTTTGTTGGTTTCTATTTTTGTTGATCTTATTGCTTGATACTTATTTTGGGAACTAGAGACTGAATTTGTTATCAGCTTTACAGTTTTAGGCAAATTTGTCAAATGACATTTTTCTTTCAGCCTGGAAGGTCGACAGTTTACAGATATAAATAACCTAGTTAGTATAAAATACCTCATCTCCAGTCGTTATCCCATATGCTTGCCAAGGAGCATAGGTGGGCATGGAATATTTCAAGTATACTAGACAATGGAAAAAAAGGTTATTGGAAGAATATCTGAAGAATAGTGAAAAAGATGCACTGAAGCTAGTATACCATGAAGGCTTACTAAGTACTGAAGAGACCAAATTGGCTCAGAAGAAAGACCAAATGAAGAATAAAAAAGAGAAGTGGCAAGGCAAAGTAGTACATGGCTAATACATTCAAAATAGGCAAAGCAGATAATAAACAAGACCTAGCAAAGATCACAGCTGGGAGAGCCAGAATCATGGTTGTTGAATGAGCCGCTCATACGGAATGCCTTGCGTAATGACTGCTTCAACTTTCTATGCAAACTGTAGGCCGAATTGTGGTGATAAGTCAAGGTCTATCTACAGGTGGACAAAAATGCCAAACCCACTCAAAACAACTGCCGTAGAGATGCTTCTGCAAAGCAACATTTTGTCTGCCTTTCTTCAGTCAGTTGACATTTAAGTAAAGTTTGATCCATTTTCTCAGTGCCTCAAAAGCACTATCCTTCTATTTGCTTGAGCTTTGATTATTTCTGGCCTAATAAAGCTATTTAGATCTTTCTTCCTAGTTTTCTGAAATGGAAGACTATATTATGTTCATTAACCAGCATAACCATTATTATCTAAATGTGTATCAAGAACTTACAAGTGGCAGTGCCTCTTGGGATCTGCAGTCTGTCTAAGGAAGATGTGGCAACCTTTGCAGCTTCTCTTTATAGGATTTGTCTACCAAAGCTCTCTAAGTGGCTACATGAAGCCAGTTTTCTACTTTCATACAACACAATTGACTGAATCTCGGTTGTCCATGAATGTAGATTATGGAAAAATGTTCTTTACTTTGTCACTTTAAAAACACCAATTCTTCTACCATATGTAGTTCCTTCCCAAACTCCTTTTGTTATCCCCCAAAGTGCATCTGGACTCTGTGCAAACAAAATAATTTTCAGTGGGGGGTAGAATTAAAGGTCTTAAACCTCTCAAGAAAAAAAACCTGTTGCAGTTCTACATACATCTCTGAAATTATGATATATCTCAGCTGTGTCTCCTGGAGTCTTCCATGGCAAAACATTTTTGACTCCTCAAATTTATTCTAAAATTCTGCAAACTATGAGTTGAACATCCTTAATAACTCTAACCTTTGCTCTCCTTACTCAGAGAGAAAGTAGCTGCTATTCCTGGTTTCATTTTTACTGGAAATATTTTATCATCACTAGGAATTTTTGGACTTCCTTCAAGTGTAGTTTCCTATATGAACTAATTTAGAGAATGTATTTTTGCTTCGTGCTTTTCTTTGATGTTCTATACATTTTCAGCTTTTTCTTCCCCTTGACCTTCCTTGTGCCTTTTTAGTTCCTTTGAGGCCTTAAAGGAGGAAATTCTATCAGCACCTTCTGTCATCAGCCACCACAAACCCTGATTCAGTGCAATTATTCTTATTGTTCCTGTTACTTCTGCTTTAATTGTTTATGGCTTTATATGCATTTTAATCTTTTTCTTTTTTTGTTTAAACATATAAATGCATTGTGTCAATAGGACAACTTCAAATAATGATGATGATGATGATGATGATGAAAATTTATTTTGGCTGTCCATGAACAAGCATTGCAGATCAATTCCATGAAAGCAAAAATTCAACATGTCAGCAACAATAGTAAATGTTGCTTATGCAACAAGAAAGACGAAACAGTGAATCACCTTATCTTTGGCTGCAGCAAAATCTCATCGACTGATTATCTACAATGTCATGATCGAGTTGCTGAAATCATACATTGGAAACTGTGCCAGAAGTTTGGGTTTGAATGCAACAAAAATTACTGGGAACACCAAGCTGACAAAGTTCTTGAAAATGAGCAAGTCAATATTCTGTGGGACTTTTGGATCCAAACAGACAGACATCTGACCCACAACACAACTGACATCACTATTGTGGAAAAGAAAAAAGTCTGGTTCATTGATATTGCAATACTGAGTGGTTCCCGGGTTGAGGAGAAACAGCTAGAAAAAATAACAAAATAACATGATCTGCAAGTTGAAGTTGAGTGACTATGGAGGAAGAAATCAGTGGTTGTGCCAATAGTAATAGGATCTCTTGGAGCAATACACAAAGGGCTGCCTGGATACATGGAAATTCTGAACTTATCAGATCTGAATATTCTGACTTTACAAAAAAACCACCTTACTCTAAACTCCCCTCTTACTCAGGTGCTACCTTAACAGCTCCTAGGTCCTTGGTAGAACTTGAACTGTTAAATTATTACCAGTCCCAGACTGTGAATCAAATTGAAGATTAACCAAACAATAATTATATAATATAGAATGTATTATTCTGAACACACCTAGACCTACATACCTGTACTCGTGAAAATCTATGAATATATATTTTTTCCTACCTGGAAAAAACCACTAAATCCAAAATAAAAGCATCTCCCATCAGTGAAGAGACCCAGCAGAGAATCATCCTCAGAGAAAACCATCCAGATGTCCTAAGCTCTATGGTCTCCCCAAGATACACAAAAAAGGAATACCATTCAGACCCATAGTCAGCTCCATAGGCTCACCTCTACAGAATCTCGCCAAATTTCTCGCCAAACAACTCCAGCCCTACACAGAATCCATCTCCTCACACGTACAAAACTCCTTCCACTTCATAGAAACAATAAAGAAACAAAACCTACAACCTAGTGATCTACTTGTAAGCTTTGATGTCATATCCCTCTTCACCCAAATACCCATCAAGGACAGCCATCCAAAACAAATACAACACCTCCAATCACACCCTAGATCTGACCAACTACTGCCTAACCAACACATACTTCATCCACAATGGACAAAGATAGAAACAGAAGGAGCACCCATGGGATCACCCCTTCACCTGTCATTGCCAACCTGTACATGGAACACTTTGAAATCAACGCTCTAGACAAAGCCGAACACAAACTCAATCTCTGGCTCAGATATGTAGATGACACTTTTGTAATTTGGCCACACGGGAAAGAAAAACTGGAAAACTTCCTCACACATCTCAACAGCCTACACCCCAAAATACAATTCACCATGGAAACAGAAACCAACAATCAACTTCCCTTCCTGAACATCCTGATTTACAAAAAACCCAATGGCTCCCTAGGACACACTGTCTACCAGAAGAAAACACACACCGACCGCTACCTAAATGCACAATCCCATCACCACTCTGCACAAATCATCTCCATAGCCAAGACCCTCATCTCAAGAACCAAACGCCTAGCTGCCGAAAACCACCTGAGAACAGAACCACACATGCTCACTAACATATTAATTGTCAACGGATTCCAAAAAAACACAATTACCAACCTAATCCTAAGAGGGACATCGCCCAAAAACCAAGATATAGAACAAGTCAACGGCATCATATTCCTCCCCTACATCAAAGGCACCACAGACAAAATCAGCAAAATTCTCCACAAACACAATATCAAGACAGTCTTCGGCACCAACCAAAAAAATAGCCAACATCCTAGGAAACTTCAAAGACAAGTTTCAGCTAGAAAACCAGATTTATGAAATACCATGCAACAATTTCCCAGCCACATACATTGGACAAACCAACAGGAGAATAAATGCACGCATCGCAGAACACAAGAACAGAGTCAGAAAAGAAGAAAATACCTCCTCCCTCTTCCAACACCTCCAAGCCACAGGACATGAAATTAATTTTGAAGGAACCAAATTAATCTCCAACACTGAACACTTCAACAAGAGAACAATCAGGAAAGCCATCGAAATAGAGAAACACCCCCACAACATGAATAAACTGGAAGATACGTCCCGCCTTCCAGACATCTGAAAACTAGCCCTCACCAACAAACGAGTCCAAGCCACGAAAACCAACACTGGACCCAAAACAACACCAATCCCCCTCATTAGACCCAAACATTACCCCATCCTATAAACGAAAGACAACCACCATCCAGAAACCAGACCATGGCTGCATAACCAACTGTCACACGCTCCGACCCCAAAATCAAACAAGCTGACACACGCCAAGAACACAAACACAGACCCAGACCTCAAACTTGAAGCCAAACCAAAACGTGGAATGCTACATCACAGCCACCCACTTAGGACATCACATCACTAGAACTCAAAAAGTTACAATTCAGCAAATGACCCAGGAGTTTACAGCACAAGACTCAGGACTCCACATCAAAAGAACTCAAAAGGTCACCTTCAAACAGCCCATTACCCAAGTCGTTAAAACACAGGAGATGAATGGAAAAACAATCACTGCACAAAAGACCCAGGACATTACAACACAAAAGCCCATCATACCAACATCAACTCCAGCAACCGATCAAGAAATAACAGCCCAGCCAACCAGCCCAGCACACAAAACCCTCCCACCAGTATTTACAGATAAAAGGCAACTCCGATCACACTTTGCTCATGGAATATCCTACATAGGAAAAGATCCGAACACACCTAGAGTATCTTGGCAACATTTCAGTGAGATCTCACTCGCCATCTTCAGGCCGGTGCTTTTGGCTTCGTGCCAGTGTATCCAAAAAGATCTTGACAGACTTGAATGATGAGCCCTATCCAACAACATGAAATTTAATGTGGAGAAAAGCAAGGTTTTATACTTAGGCAGGAAAAACTAAATGTACAAGTACAGATTAGGAGAAAGCTATCTCAAAAACAATAACTGTGAGAGGGGCCTTGGTGTCTTAGTGAACAATTACTTAAACATGAGTCAGCAGTGTGCGGCAGCAGCCAAAAAAGCTAATGCAATCCTTGGTTGTATAAACAGAGGCATAGAATCAAAATCATGCAAAATGTTAGCACCGCTTTATAAATCTTTAGTAAGACCACACCTGGAATACTGCGTCCAGTTTTGGTCACCAGATTACAAAAAACATGTTGAGTCTTTGGAAAAAGTGCAAAGAAGGACAACTAAGATAATTAAAGGCCTGGAGACAAAAACATATGAAGAACAGTTGCAGGAATTGGGTATGGCCAGTCTAGAGAAAATAAGAACTATGGGTGACATGATAGCAGTATTCCAGTATTTGAGGGGCTGCGAGAAAGAAAAAGGGGGGTGAACTTATTTTCCAGAGCACCAGAAGATAAGATAAAAAACAATGGATGGAAATTAATCAAGGAGAGAAGCGACCTGGAATTAAGGCAAAACTGTCTAACAGGGAAGACAATTAACTAGTGGAACACTTGCCTTCAGAAGTTGTAGGTGCTTCATCACTGGAGGTTTTTAAGAAAAGACAGAACAGCCACCTATCTGAAATGGCAAAGCGTCTCCTGCTTCAACAGAGGGTGGGACCATAAGAACTCCAAGGCTCCTTCCAGCTCTGTTCTATTGATTGCTTTTTTTTTTGTAGAAAAAGTTTTTATTAGATAACAATAAACAAAATTATAGCTTACAATATGCGGAATTTTCAGTTATCAAAAAAAAAGATAATTTATAATTTATCTCAAAATTTCCT
>JANHFO010002155.1:34038-49628 GCA_032468095.1 Pareas carinatus
ATGCTGGCTGAGGAATTCTGGGAGGTGAAGTCCACAAGCCTTAAAGGGACCAAGGTTGGAGACCTCTGGACTAGAAGACTTCCATGGCCCCTTCCAACTCTGTTACACTGTTATGTACTATTCCATCATCATCCTACTTCTTTTGTATATGACTCAAGACAGCAAAGAACACCTTCTGTTTCCCCCACAACAACACTGTGAGTTGGGCACTACTGAGAGAAAAAGAAAGAGACTGGTCCAAATCACCCAGCCGGCTTTTGTCCATAAGGAAGGGTTTAGAACTTCTAGTCTGCTGATTTCTAGGCCAAACATCAACTATCTTATTTCATTTCTCACCATCTTCTGGGAAACTCTTTTTCACTGAAGTTTATGCCTACTAGTATTGAGACTTCAGAAAGCCATCCATTTGTGATAAATAAGGGTTGTACTGCACATAGGGATAAGTACAAACTTAATAAGAGTGCTAAATATTTTATTTGTTGGAGTTTTTGCCCAATTAGGCTTCAGGGTTTGAAGGAATTAAAAGGAAGTTGCTGCGTCGTTAGTGTTGCCAATGTCCCACTCGATTCTCCTGGCTTGTATCCTGATGTTTGACAAACATTTCACAAGGTTGAAGTTGGTTATGTGTTGATTCATTTGTGCAAAATTTTGAGATAAGGCTTAATCATTAAAGTGAATATAGGCCTAAGGTTTTAGAGCTAGTGGCTAATGTAAGAAGAGAAATAAAGCATGCCAAATATTTCTAACATGGTACGTGGCAAGATAAACAGTAATTCAACTGATTAAATGTTAGAAATACATGGTGTGTTTTATATGTGGCATGCTTTATTTTTTATTTACACAAATGGCATGCTTTATAGAAATACATGGCATGCTTTATTTCTCTCCACACACTACATAAACCTTAGGCTTTTATTCATTTTACTGGTTAAGCCTTACTTCAAAATTTCACAGAATTGATTGGGCATGTAACCAACTTCAACCTTGTGAATATATATATATATATTTGCAACAACAGTTTCCCCCAAAACTGATAAGTAGCAAAGCCACAACTGTATGTGGTTTTATAGATGCTGACATTGTATGTTAAAGTATTTCTCAAAACATAGATGGTTGAACCTTTAATATTTTTCTTCTGGCCATCCCTGTCCTAAATAAAAAGTTGTACATGTTTAACAAATCGTATGCTACATATTGATTCTGACATGGTTAACCTTAGCAGCCTTAAAGCAATTTAAATAAGATGCACATTCTGTTTCGGTGCATACAACACACCTCAATGTCAGATAAAGATCAAATATATTCAATTGCATATGTTAAACTTGTTTTTTGCTTTTATTTTGGTTTCCTGTTTTGGGATTTTTTTGACCTCAGAATGTTGTGCAAATCCAGGTCTTTAGTTATCATTCATACTATGTGAAATCTAGAAAATGGGATATTCTGTATCCAAGTTATTAATATCTAATCTGTGTTTTAATTTATAGGATGAGATTCCTGCTCTCTCTATTTCCAGACCTCAGACTGGCCTCTCCTTCTTAGTTCCTGAAGCTGAGGATGTCGAGGATTTATATAGTCGATACAAAGTAAGCTGATCTTCAATCACATTCTACTATGGTTTAGCAGTGCTAAAGAGCGTTATTGTTTCTAAATTGTATTTTGTATTTATCAGTCTACAACTATATGTTCAAAAGGCATTGGAAAAAATAGAATGCGTTGAAGAAAGTAAATTAACTTTGTAAGTATATCCTGCATTTGTTTTGTGTAACTCAAGGCAGTACACATAATACTTTTTCTGTCTATTTTCCCCATTACCATCATCCCAATAAAGTGGGTTGGACTGAGAGAATGACTAGGCCAAAGTCACACAACTGACTTGTATACATAAGGATTAGAACTTGTAGGCTGATTTCTAGTACAATATGGTTGCTGGTTGATAGTGTACCAAACTGGGTGTCATAAATATATAAAAGAATAGATCTCTGTACAATTTTAGTCAAGTGTTTCACTTCAGTTCTTTGTTCATGTCTGATATCTTTTCTATGGGTGGCTCTAGCTTCTGCTATTAGCTTTCCAGAACAATGGACTACTGAGTAGTTCTCTTTCTTTGCCAAAAAAAGCATGGCTGGAAAAACCAGGGAAACTAACTGCAGAGTTTGCTCCCTCCCACCATAAAATGTACTGCCAGAAAGTACATTTTAATCCTTTTGTTTGTTTTTCCTGTTCTTTCTCCCAGCTTTTTTGTTTTGTCTCATGTTCTGTATTCTTAGATTACAAGCATACAGTTCCACTCTTATGAATTGCCCTGAATTTTAAAAATAAATAGAACCACTGTTCCAAAAATGGTGAATACAATCAGATTATTTCAAAATGTACATTTCCCATACTTTTCCGGTATTCAAGATTCCCATACTACTCAGTAGTGGGAGTATACTTGGTACACTGTGCATATTCATCAGGAAATCATGGGGTGGTTGCTTATTTCTTGTCCTTGCTTCATAAACGGAAATTTTGTACAAGCAAAAAAAGCTGCACTTCTCTTTGTCTTTTTGTAGAAACTCCAGCAAGAGCTGGAATTCCTAGAGGTCCAGGAAGAATACATCAAGGATGAGCAGAAAAATCTTAAGAAAGAATTTCTGCATGCTCAGGAGGAGGTGAAACGTATCCAGAGCATCCCACTGGTCATTGGCCAGTTCCTGGAGGCAGTGGATCAGAACACAGCCATTGTTGGTTCTACCACAGGTATAGCGTCCATCCTCTTTGCTGGCTGTTGATTTGTGGAAGGTTGAGGGAACAAACTTTATGGCAGACCTTTTTTCTTGACTTGCCTTCCTGGTAGCTCACAGGCACATTTTGATCTCTGTTAGATGGTTAGAGGCTGCCATTTCAACACTTTAAAATGCCTCAAAGCAGCATTCTAAGAAAGTGGTTGCAACTAAACCTGATGGCCCCTTCCTGCTCATGGAGAAGGGAGGGATGCAGACCCTTTATCAGTGATAGCCCTAACTGATGATCTTCCACAGTCTCCATTCCATGGAAGTAGAATTTGGACCCAGTGTAATCTTGTGAATGTCTCCAATGCAGGCTCCAACTACTATGTCCGAATCTTGAGCACCATTGACCGTGAACTGCTGAAGCCCAATGCTTCTGTGGCCCTACACAAACACAGTAATGCGTTGGTGGATGTGTTACCTCCTGAGGCTGATAGCAGTATTATGATGCTGACTTCAGGTGATGTTCATCTATCTTTCTTAACCGAAGAAGCAAACTCTGCTCTGTACCTCCAAGGAGTGTGTGTGTGTTTGTCAGATTGTCATTTTATCTGCAAAAAGTCCAGATAAATATGAGACTGAATGTGCTAATATACTCTTTGCTGCATCTGCTCAATGTGTAGTTGCTGAACACATTAAGTGGGAGGGGGGTCACATGACCATGTGGGAGGTGCCTATTGGAACTTTGAAATTGGGCCAAGTAACCCTGGTGAGGTCTGTCGTAACTTTGAAAGGTTGCTAAGTGATCATTTGTAAGTCAAGGACTATATGCCATTTCTTGAGTTGAGAGCAAAAAAAAACATGGAATAGGGTTGCTTGCAAAGATGGGTAGTTATTGGGACAAAAGCTTATTAGTGTCTCAAAGGTGCTTTTTCAAAAACCAACTGGATTTTGTTTTTCCTTAAAGATATTTCGCTTTTCATTCAGGAAGCTTCTTCAGTTCTGACTGAATGATGGAGGATGGGAGGATTTATATTCTTTGCAATCATCTGGTCATTATCACTCTTTCTGAGAGTCATTTAAGCCACTTGGAGGTTTATTTGTGCCCTCGGGGTCACCTGAATACTACAAAAGGGTGTGGAACCTTCTTGGAACTGCTGAAAAACCAAGGAAGTCCAGTTGCCTTTTGAAAAAGCATCTTTGGAACGACCATGATCTGGATGACTGAGAATCTCAGTAGACACTTATCAGTGTCTTTTTGTTCTAAATAGATCAGAAACCAGATGTGATGTATGCTGACATTGGTGGGATGGATATTCAGAAGCAGGAAGTCCGAGAGGCCGTGGAGCTGCCCCTCACTCACTTTGAACTTTACAAACAGGTATTCTAAATTTCAGGGTTGAAAGTCCACTTGCAGAAGTGGACACAAATAGTCCTTTTATTATAATTATATCTCATTTCTGTTTTTCAAAACTCATATAAGGCATTTGCTGTCCACTCACTTGGCTCAAACATGATGACTTCTCCTAAACTGGTTTTTTTCAAGTCATGAAGAGATTGACAGGCATGTACTGCCAATTTCTTATAACATTTTCAGGTGTAGTTAAGTGTTTCTTTAGCTGAGGTATTAGCAGTTATGTAACAGGAAGAAATATATGTCAAAAGAAACATGCAGTCTTCATGATATAGTAGTTACCAGTAGCTACTTTTTGCCCATTGTCCTAGGCCATGAAGCTCTCTTGGCTTTGTGCAGTGTGTGTATTTAGCCATGATGAAGTAAATTGCTTAGTAAGATAGAAGTACAGTCATTATTTAGAGCTAGATTCAATAAAACCAGACAGCTCACTGGATGCACCAACAATGAAAACAGCTTAAATATGCTAGGCATGTAATGCTAAGTTATGGTTCTCTTAATGTATAACTACCAATGTAGTTTTGGATATTTGTTGCCAGGCAAAACAATTATTAGGATTAATAATTGACTGGATTCAGAAGTTTAATCTTAGTGTTGACAGAGAGAGCTATATAATAATGAAATATTGATGTCCATACTTCAGCCATTAGAGACTGAGGGCATCTTTTCTAAATCTAGGAAAAAGTAAAACATAACAGCTTCACAAATTAATTCATTGATTGCATGTTGCTTCCTTGTGTGGTTCTTTTTTTTAGATTGGCATAGATCCTCCTCGGGGTGTATTAATGTATGGGCCCCCTGGCTGTGGAAAGACTATGCTGGCCAAAGCTGTGGCCCATCACACCACAGGTGTGTATGTTTTTGGTTATACTACCATGTGCCATGTATAAATTCCTCCCCTGTTTGGGCTATTTTAGTGTTTTATGGTCAACATTTTTGGTACTTGTTAGTGCCTGAAACTGAAACTGGGCAAGGTCTAAGTGTACTTTGAGAAGCCAACATGGATGCGGGAAATGGTTACTAACCAACAAGGGCAACTGGAAGTTGGGGTTGGAGGTGTCCTAAAATGGGTATTATCATCATTCTCTTTTGTAGAGGAAGGATAGGCCACCTCTCTCAACCTTTTTTAGGTTTCTTTGTAATAGCAGACAGATCAACTGATAGAAGTTAGCCAGGGTGAATTTAAATCCAGTCGATTTAAATCACTTAGTGAAAAGGTTCGATTTAAATTAGACTGGATAAAAAATGATGATTTTTATCAAATTTATTTTGATAAAAATTCTTTTGGGGTAAAAATCTATCTAAAGATAGTTTTCTATTTAAGACACATTAATAATTTAGTTTATTCAGCATGAAATGGAGCTTAAGTATGTAGCATGAAGCTGTTCATTCTGCAATATTTACATTTCTGGTAAACTCATTCAATTCCTCCTCACATTTAGAACCTGCTACAGATGCATTTCTCTTCAAACAATCATACAGTTTGTAGTGTACATAGATTTTCAAAACAATGAGATAAAGGAATATCCCTGAACTTTGTTTTATCTCATGGTTACTGTGAAATTGTGTAAATGCATCCATGTAGTGTATATTATCTCAGCTTTCAGAGCTTAGATTCATTGAGTTTAACAAAAATGTAAATATTGCAGAATATACAGCCGCATGCTACTTAACTAAGCTCCATTTCATGCTGAATAAATTAAATTATTATTGTATCTTAAATAGAAAACTATCTTCAGATAGATTTTTTATTCCCAAAGCATGTTATTAAAATAAATTTGATAAAAATCAAAAAAATCCAATTTAAATTTTACAAAAATGAGATATTTTTTTAAAAAAAACATTGCTTTTTATCCACCCTGAAGTTAACATTTGGTTACTCTGGAAACCACCTACAAGCGTGACCTTAGATGTATATTGCTTCATAAATAAATACAGTCTTTTGCACAATCATATGCATAATTCATCTTGCGGTGACAATAACTCGGTGCTCTCATGATGTCTTTCCGCCCAGCTGCTTTCATTCGGGTGGTGGGGTCTGAATTCGTGCAGAAGTATCTGGGTGAGGGGCCACGCATGGTCCGAGATGTTTTCCGCCTGGCCAAAGAGAATGCACCGGCCATCATCTTCATCGATGAGATTGATGCCATTGCCACCAAGCGTTTTGATGCCCAGACTGGAGGTGAGTTGGCCATCAGAAACAGCTGGATTTTGGAGGGTAGCTCTCATTATTGGGTAGAAGCTGGAGGATGTTTGAAGAATGGGAATGTCCGTCTACTTGTCCATGCTGCTGCCTGGATGTTTTCAGACAAATGTAGAGATGTCCATGTGGGAGGGGTTCTTGAAAGGCGGAAATAGCGTCCCCTGGAAATTACCCTGCCTTTTTGCTTGCTGTGCCCTAGCGGTGTCCTCACTGATTCAGCAGCTGAATTGTGCTGTTGCTGTCATTAACTAGAACTTGTGGTTGTTTTAATCTATCTCTCTATTATGTAATTGCCACTCTGCAAAGGCTTTTATCTTAAAAAGCAATGCTGATGCTAAGCCAGAATAAAAGAAGGGAAAACACCTGCTGTGTTTACACAGTATACTTAATCATGTTGCTTGAAGACTGTGGCTGAATTTTGTATAACTGGCTGAGTTTGATCAGCCCTCGTGCTCCCGTTTAGCATTGCTTGCTTTTGTTGTGGGGAGTGTTGTGAAAGCCTAGTTTTTTGATGCTGATAATTCGCTGTGTCGTGAACCCTGAAACTGAGTTATTTGGTAACAAAATCCGAACAGACTCTAGTTTCCTTTCCTCCTTTTTTTTATGCTGAGCGCTTCTGCATGCAGCATTCTTTCCTTCCCGCCCTCTTTCCCATTTGCATTAGGAACTAAATAGACCTTATTTCTTTAGTGATGTAAATCTAGTACCTGTCCAGTTCTTGGCTCCTGAGAATTGCATGGTCCTGATTCCAATCTATGGACATTGCTTTTTCCCTGCCTTGTCACAGTGTACTGGAACTCTGGCTTTCAAGAGTTCTTTATCCGTTGACCCCAGGGTCTACTGTGTTGGGTTGGCTTATGAAAACCAGAGGAGAATCTCTCCAGGTGGGTTTGTGTTTCCACTGTGAGTTGCAGCTTCTAAGAGCCCACAGCAAGAACGGCTAATGGTGAACGTTGTGGCTTTCATATTTAAACGATATCTGCAAGGGCATACGTTTCCTGTTTTCCTAAGGTTTGGGCCCGACCTCTTACGGATGCCCTCATTTCTCAGCGTTTGGTAAATTTAAGCCCTCTTTGGGCAGATTTGTTCAAGGACATGAGATTTTAATTAGGTTTGGAAACATATAGGATAACAAGCAGGGATTTAAGAAAGGGCAGTTTAGAAATCCTGGAAGCCTTTCATTGTAGGAAAGAATAAACCCGTTAACCAAATTCTACCATTCTATAGAATTCATTTGGAAGAAAAGAATTTCAACATTAATAAACATCTAAATTGAGTAAAACCCTAAGATTGCAAAATGTCACATTTTGTTTATCTGTTTTGGAAAATGTCGCAGGATTCTAGTTCCTGTTCAGCTTTTTGTCCATATTTATAATAAGTTGGAACTTGGGAGCATAAATAAAAATTAAGAATTCTTTGATTTTGAGTTGCTTCTCAGAAGGAGCACAAGCTGGTGTAATGTCCTTTAAAACGGCAGTCCTGGACCTTTGAGACTTGGCGGCCCAGTGGGAGAGGGAAAAGGGGAACTGGGCAGCCCGAGTGGTGGGCTAGCGCATACCCGCAGCTCTTGCGCAAGCAGTGAGCCGGTGTTGCACGCACACAGCTTGACAGGCGTGAGTGGCGGGCTGGCTCACCGCTCGCACAAGTTGAGCTGTATGTGAGTGCATACTTGCTCTGACCAGCCAATCGCATGACCCAATTCTGAATAGTCCATGGCCTGGCAACGGGTCGCGGTCCCGTGGTTTGAGAACCCCCGCTTTAAAGTCTGTGGGATCAATGTGTAAGAATATGGAAGAAAGCATGGACTGTTTCTCTTACCAGCCCGTCCTCTGATAGTTTTATCGGTCTCTCCACAGCGGACAGGGAGGTTCAGCGGATTCTCTTGGAGCTTCTCAACCAGATGGATGGCTTTGACCAGAATGTTAATGTCAAGGTGGGATGGCGCTTAAGGATGGCTTGAGTGATCTAAGGGAAGCAATGATCTCCTTCCGCTTTTTTACATTTTGCATTACACAAGTACCATCCTTACTCTGATGTGCATGCGTATGAATGGGAGAAGAAAACTCATCCAAAATCCCAGGAAAATACCAAAAGTTAATATATAATGATTAATAAATTTTTAGCCTCGTAGTTCATAATGGCTGATAATCTGAGGCACTTGCCATGTCATAAATGCAGCTTCCTTGCCCATCCATGCCAGTTTTTTGGACAGGTACCTGAGATAAAAAAATATTTTTCCCAAGCATGATTCATCTTGGAAATCTGGACTTGGGGTTAAAAGAATTCCAGTAACAGAACTATTTCCCATTTAGAATCAATTCATCACCTTGTGGATGGATTTTTTCTTTCTTCCTAGTAGTATTCCTACGATACAGCAAAGAGGCAAGAAGCTTACAGGCAGATGATGTTTTTCTGAATCCTTGTCAGTTAAGGAACCAACCATAACAATCCCAAGCTTTTGGGAATTGCTAAAGTGAGGAAAATTCCAGACTGGGGAAAGGTTCTCTCCTTTTACTTATTAAACTTAGACTGTGTTTAAGAATATATAAGGAATGTGTATAGCTTTGCGCCGAGTTAGCACTTTAAAAATCAGAATTGATGTGGTTTCTTTTTTTTCTTGTTCTTTTGACCACAGGTGATAATGGCTACAAACCGAGCAGACACCCTTGATCCTGCTTTGCTCCGACCAGGCCGTCTAGATCGTAAGATTGAATTTCCTCTGCCAGACAGACGCCAAAAACGGTTAATCTTCTCGACCATCACCAGCAAGATGAATCTATCTGAGGAGGTGGATCTGGAAGATTGTATCCTTGACAGAAATGTGGTGAAAAGAAGTGCCTTTTTTTGGCGCCATATTGGAAGGACGTTGCTACATTCATCTAGAGCAGGGGTCTCCAAACTTGGCAATTTTAAGACTTGTGGACTTCAATTCCCAGAATTCCTCAGCCAACCATTCTGGGAGTTGAAGTCCTCAAGCCTTAAAGTTGCCAAGTTTGGAATCCCCTGATTTTGGGGCAGAATGTTTGGAACATGTCTGATTTAAAAAAAAATTCCAACCCAATATTGTAAAGAAATTATGTAAAGTTGCTCAGGGCTTCCCCGGTGTGATGGACTACAGCTTCCATTTCAGGTGGCAGGCTGTGGGAGACAAAAGGTTTGTGTCCAGTGCATCTTGGGGCATAGTGTTCAAGTTCCAGTTCTCATAATTGTGCTTTGTATGATTTCATTGTATCCTGCCTTTTCTGTTAATTCAAGGTTGTGTATATAGACACCTCTCTCTAGTTTTTCCTTTACAAAAACAGCTCTATGAAATAGGTTTTGCTGAGAGAGGGTTTCTGACAGTCAACCAGTGACCTATGAGTTCAAGTGAGAACTTGCACCTGAGTCTCCCTAATCTAGTGTGGTGTGGTAGTTAAAAGGGACCCAAATTCTAATCTTCCCTCATCCATAGAAATTTGCAGTGTAACTTGAACCAGTCATTCATTCTTAGCCCAACATTAATCTCCACGGGTAGTTCAAAATAAGAGGAACAATGTTGTGCCACAGTACCTTGAGTTTCTGAATAAAAGGCAAGATAAACATCTAGTAAATAAATACTTCAGCACTTCAATCATTGCTCTGAGACTCTACCCACCCTTAATTTCAGCTGCTTTCTTCAGGCCATTCTTCCCGCTTGTACTCCCAATTGTGTTACATGAGCTGCTTCCCGTCCAGCAGATCCCTCCTCCAGAAACAAATTAGAGGCAGCTATTGTGGGAGGGAGCATTCATGCTATAATAATTGCCCTTGACTAGTTAGAGCTGTTTCCTGCGTAGTCTTAAAAATAAAGCATGTGGTGAGTTGCCTAATCTGCCAATGCTTTTTATTATGAAATGGAATATCAACTCGTTCCATTTTATGTTGTTGCTGAGTTCTCTCTAATTCATCTGGTTCATCGAGAACTAATTCTTCTGAGGGAAAAGAGACTCCAGTACTTGTGAATCTTGGGCTGGGAGCATTTGTACCCTTCCCAATGAAAAGATTGCTTAACTTTGTTTCAATAATTTGTTCCCATTTGTTGGTTTTCCTGTAGCATTTCACTGAGTCGAATGGAAAGGTGGCCACTTAGAATATCCTCATTGTGGAAGTCAATGAGCTAATCTTGTGGGGTGATCAGGTTGGGCCTTTTCTCTCTTTTTCTTTCCTTTACTCCTCCTAGATGTGGCACGACCTGATAAGATCTCAGGAGCTGACATCAACTCCATTTGCCAGGAGGTTAGTATGCTTCTCTTAGGTGCTCCAAAGAAGCTAATTATTTAGAAGCAGATGGCCATCCGTTTTCAGTTCCACTGAAGCAAACTGCTTCCTCTTTATTGTTTAGCATTCTTGACAATTAGGGAAATGAGAGAAATCTTCAGAGGAGAAAAAAGACGGGCACAAAATGTTAGGCTGTGAATCATGTTACTTTTGGGTCAGCTTCTCTGAGGGAACATGTGTAGGCTGGTAGCCAGGAACTTAAGCTATGAGCTGGGAGTCACGAGTTTGGATCTTGCCTTGACAACAAACTCTGTAGGAGGACTAAGATTCTCTGCCACCATTGTGTCTGATATCCACCTCGCTGGGTTTTATTCTTCTGGTAATATATTTTAGCAGACATTTGCTGCATCAGTGGCGTTTCCACTTATGTAAGATAAAAGAGAAGGCAAAACAAGACATTATTCATGGGAGTGATTGGAAAGATTGCTGATTGAAATTCAGAAAACAGAAATATTGGTTTTGGTTTCTAAACAATTGGGAACTGAGAATTAAAGTGGGAACTCTCTGAATAAGCTCCCAATGGATTTATGTGTACCTGTCTGTATGTGTCTATATTTGCACTGCTGTAGTGGGCTGAGGGAGTGCAGACAAATTTCAATTTCCAATGCAGGAATCCAAAATTGTAACACACCCAACGGCCTGTTGACATCCACTGAAGGAAGGCTACCCCTTCCTTGGTCAATATATTGGCTGCAGTTCCCAGCACTTCTTACCTACATGATAAGAATTATACATCAGAATGAGAACATGCCTTTGAGCATCGCTACTCCCTTCTTTTGTTGTAAGCACTCCCTTTTCTTCATTGTTGGTGTTTGAAACATTTCCCCTTTTTCCAGCCTCATTATCTTTCTCATTCTTCCTTTTAGGCTGGGATGCTGGCTGTACGGGAAAACCGTTACATTGTCCTCGCCAAGGACTTTGAAAAGGCCTACAAAACAGTCATCAAGAAAGATGAACAGGAACACGAGTTCTACAAATAAAGATGGGAACAGCAGGACCAAGGCTTGGTTTGGTTGTCTCAGTCCTTGTGGAGGAAGGAAGGAAGAAAGAAAGGGCTGGGTTTTTTATGTGTTTCTGGTAGGCAGCATTTATCCTGTGAATTTTTTTTTAAAAAGCTATCCAGAAATGCCACTGTTCCCTTTATCAGTGGAAATGGGAGATGAGTTTGTCTTTGTCTCATCCCTCCATGCTCATCTGTTCTTGATCTGCCTATATTGTTTTTATTCTCGGCCTCGATAGGGAGTCAGTTTTGAATTGGATTAACTTTTGCTCCCTTAAGTGAAGGGGAGTGTGGGTGGAAATAGACTGATCAGCTCGTTACACCACGGTTCCATCATCTCTGAAATTTTGTTATATGGTTGGGGCTTGTGGTTGATAGTTGAAAGCTATAGTTAGCCTGTAGCGTGGGTGGGTTCATATTGCATGCTTGGTCCACATGTTAAAACATTAGATCAAAATCAGTCAGACCTTTTTCTAGCATTGTGTAATGCCCATCTAAAGTATTCACAGCTTTTATAAGTTGGGTTTCACATTACACTGAACTAGGTTTTTATTAAACATGAATTGAAGAAATCTCAATCTAGAACCATGGATCCCACCAAGCCACATTATGACTTAATAATACTTTGTATGATCCTGATTATCAAAGCGTTGATGACTTGTTAGCAAATACAGTAAATGAAGTTTATTCTTATGGTCCAGGAAATAAAAGACTTTTGTGATACATTTTTGCAAGTGTTGGTGCTGCTGTGGAAGAACCAGGTTTCTTGGCAAGCTTAACCTCTTAAGATGATGAGGAATTTTGTGTCAGGCGTGAAAGACCAGGACCAAATGTGAAGCTCCAGTTAAACTGATCTGTTGCTCATGTCAGGAATCTACTCAAAGGTTAGCAGTATTTTGGTGCTAGATAAGAGTTGACCGAATTCAAGGGGTGTTGGACTTAGTCCTTGTGAAGCTATGTAGAGATTCAAGGCTAATTCCTCTTTTGACTTTGGCCCCAGATTCTGTCACTCCTACATCTTGAGAATGGCTGTACCAGAATTGTTCACATTCTTTGCAATCATGTCTAACCCATTAAGGGACATGTTTTGATTAAGTTGGAAGCATTGAGAGCCTTTATTAGAAGCAGTGGAATTAATCTGTAGAAATATCCTCATATTTCCAAAGGATCATCTTGCATAAAAGGCTGGTCTATATAACACACTAATCACAAAGAGTTGCATTTCCAAAATATGCTATGCTGAAACCGACCACATTTTAATTTGATAGGTTCAGACACCAAGTTAAGGGAATGAATGAATTTACACATGCAAACTGCAAGTTCTTAACGTCATCTTGGCTTTAGCAAAAGTTTGTCTGTCCTTGTTAATACTACAGGCAAAATTATGTTTTGCTTTGGACTTAGCATGCTTTGCAAGTCTATCTCGCTGGGATGTCAGCAAACTGGGATTTAGACAGTCTTATTGATATATGTGTCCCAGTCTTTGTGTGCCTATTTAAGAATTCCTGGGCATAATTGAGCTGATTTCTATCTCAAACCGGTGCTATATTTTTCTAATTCTTGTTGCTGTCTTGGCTCATAGAGGAAGCGATGCAGGTGCCTATAAACTTTCTTTTGTTTGACACTAATAGCAACAGTGTAATTTTAATAATAAAAGTAGCAGGAGAAGGGTAAAAAGAAACAAGTATTTCTCCTTTAGCGATTGACATTGGCTTAGTCATACACAATATGTGTTGGCTCTTGCTAGAAGAATGCCAGACTGACATGGCTTGTACAGTATGTGTCAGATAAATCTCAGACCCTTGTTTGCTTTCGGTTTATTGTCCTGCAAAGCAAACAAAGACTCCTGTTTCATATTCTTAGGGGCCTGGAAGAAGCAGTTGCCAAGCCAAACGGAAGCAGAACGTGCTGCCTCTTGCTTTACTGGTTCAACTCCCCCACCCACCCCAAATTTTGAATGAGTTGGCTGCAGTTAAAAATTGCAGTCTGTGGGCAGGAAGTGTCACTAGGTCAAAAAGCCGTTGCTCTTTTAACTGGCAGTTCTCTTCTGCCTGTTTCAACAGTTGGCAAAGTAGCTTTGGAACAGATGTCTGCCATTAAAACAGTTTTGGGAGACACCAGAATCGGAATGTTAACTTCAGTTGGCATAAAATAATGGTTGCATTTCAATCTGGGATTTAGTTATCCTTCTCCCTTATTTCTTCTCCCTCCCCCAACAGACCTCACTGTCTTATTTTTAATTTTTAAAAAGACATCATTTAAAGATAAAAGTCCTCATTTCATTTCCTACCCATTTTTTTTGTATCCATAGCAGATTCCATGATTTTTTAAAAAAAACATTTGCGAAGAAAAATAATGGAACATTATCTTCGATAATGCAATTACTGTGATCATTAATACCGAGCTGCCATAGCATATGTTTCATGTGACAGTTAATGATTATGAAATCGAACAGTAATTAGGCATTAAAGAGAGGATACTTTCTGGGTGGAGTATTAATTGGGTCAAGTGCTTTTCTCTGGAAAGCAGATTGGGATGTCTTGAGTCTGCTGTTGATTTCAGCTAAGGATAGATGAGAAGACCTTCACCTGATGTTGATCCCCTCTTGACCCCTCCCAAGACTCATCCATCCCTGAGGTGACCTGCCAATCACAAGACCTACTGACCACATCAAGAAGCAACAGTAAACAGTCCAATCAAAGAATCTCTGAGACCACCAACACTGGCAGGGCAACCCACCAGAATATATGCTGACAGCAAACAGCACTCCCTACTAGCACTGATGATGTTACCTAGTTGGGTAAGGAAGCGTCTGCAAGAAAACAAGCAAGCTCAGACAGCACCAAGCCCCCCCCCATTTCAACACCAAGTTACAAATATTCTTTACTGGTACAGCACAAGATGTTAGAAACACCAGTCACCCTCTTCTAGCAAGGGGGGGGGGCTTGTCCAGAGGAATTTCAGCCATCTTTTTTGGAAATGAGTGTCCTATCCAGACTTTTGCTTTTGGAAAAAGGGGTTGATAGCAATCAAATTCTATAGGTGAGTCTATCTGAAGATTTATTTTTCCAAGTTGCAGCCGTGGGTTGGATCCAGGATATCGCTTTTAGAACCAAGCCCGATATTCAAAGGGTGAATGAGTCAGACTTAAATGCAGGGCTCACCCAGTTGAAACCCACATCAAAATGGAAATTCTAAAAACCAACCCAGCATGCATGCCTGTGTTTACACACACACACACACATGTATATAAATATACATGTATGTGTGTATGTTTATGTGTATATATGTATATACATATACATGTGTATATGTATGTATAAATATACATGTGTATGTGTGCTTATTTAGAAGCTCCCTACAAATCCCGAGGCGCCAATGGGAGCCACCTCTTCCCCATCCCCGAAACACGCGCGCGCGCCCGCGGGTGGGTGTTCAGAAACCGGGGAGGCCCCGTGCGCTGAGCGGGGTGCGTGCCCAGACAGGCGGCTCTCCGCGAGGGCGTCCTTCGGCTTCGCCAAGGTCAAACCGCCCGAGCCCCGGGCGGCTGGAGGACTCCGCCGCAGCCCTTCACCCGGCGCGGGTTTTAACTCGGGAGCCGCTTGTTCCTGGGGGACTTTCTGCTCCTCCTTCCCGGACCGAGTCCGGACGTCGCGACCCCTCCACCCCCTCGTGCGCGCGCGTGTTTTTTTCCCCCCTTCTCTCCTTCGCAGGAGGGCGAGGAAGGATTCCACGCGCCGCGGAGCTCGCCTCGCCTCCCGCCTGCATTGGCCCCGCCTTTTCGCTCGGCTTCGCGGCCGCGCGGCGCGGCGGCGGCGGGGAAGCCGCGGGAAGAGGAGGGGGAGCTGGCTGCGTGCGACCAAAGGGGCGGCCGCCGTCGAGGGCGGGCGGGAGAGGACGGCCTGCCTCTTCCTCCGCGCCGGCACAGCGGGGGCCGCCGGCCGGGACGCCTCTTGCGCGCCGCCTCTC
>JANHFO010002155.1:55849-68915 GCA_032468095.1 Pareas carinatus
TCGGTAAAATGAGGACCCAGATTGTTGGGGGCAATATGCTGACTGTGTAAACCACTTAGAGAGTGCTGAAAAGCACTGTTAAGCGGTATATAAGTCTAAATAATAATAAAAATAATAATAATTTCACTACCAAAATTAGGCAACATCATCAATGCTAGTAAGGAATGCTGTTTGCTGTCAATTTATATTCTAGTGGATTGCCCCATCCGTGTGGTTGGCAGTGGTCTTAGGGGTTCTTTGGTTGGGCTGTTTGCTGTTGGCTTCTTTGGCAGTTTCTTGATTGGGGTCTTGTTTACTTGATGGTTGGTCTGATGTTGACCTTGGAGGTAATCTATGCTGATCTCAGTACTGATTGCTGGCAGAGAGGTGCTTGGGACTTTTCTGTTCCTTTGGGGGGTGGGCGATAGGTTTTCGCATAGGTTATAGATGTTGTTAATGTCTGAGAGTCTCTTGGTGGCTAATATGTCAGAGTGCCAGGCTTCTAGAAATTCCCTGGCCTTTTTGGACTTTGCTTGATCTAGGATTGGTCACATTTTCCCAATTGAAGCGATGGGTAATATTGTCTATATGTTGTGAAATTAAAGAATTTTCATCATTCCCGCCTATTTATTTACCTACCTACCTACCTATGAATTGAATCAATCAGATTATTTGCAGTTCACAGTAAACAAGACCATTAAAGAAAGGGCCTCCCATTGAAAGTTCAATGGTGAAATATTAAAAGAACTTAGTAAATCGATATTAATCAAGTATCAGAATCAGAAATGTATTTGGCCAGGTGTGTCAGGGCACACAAGGAATTTGTCTCCGTTGTACATGCTCAATGCCTACCTACATACAATAAATAAACTGTGATTACAATCACAAGATACATTCATAATCATTTGTATATATGGAGCATAATCATAATCATTTGTATATATAAGCACAATATATATAATATAACACAATATATAACCCGTATGGGTGCCCCATTGCTCATCCTGAGCCCTCCGAAATAGTTCCGTTTTCAGTCATTTTCAGAAGGTGAATTTCTTTGCATCCCTGAGAAAGCGCAGCCTAAGTGGAACGTACAAGTAGAAGCTATGCCAATTCCCTACAGTCAAACTTATTTTGGGAAGGGCAGTCTCAACATTGTTCTTCTTTGCGGTTCCCAGCATTTCTTCACATCCTTCGGCGCCCGTGACCGATGCTTCATGCTCATCTTTCGCCTTTGGCAGAATGCACTTCTGGATAAGGTAGGAACAGATTGGGGGGAGAAGCTACTTAGGATTTGTCACAACTCGGTTCTCCGAGTGGTGTTTTTCTAGAGGACTTGGTTTTTCCTTGAAGATATTTTTGCTTCTCATCCAAGAAACCTCTTCAGTTCTGAAGTTCCGAAGAAGCTTCTTGGATCAGAAGCAAAATGTCTTCAAGGAAAAACAAAGAAAGTTCCACTTGTCTCTTAAAACAGCACCTTTGGGGCATGTTTCAAGGCTTTTCACCGTGACTCCTATATACTGACTTGTTTAACTTTGATACACCCATAGAAACAGATGGAACCATAGAAATAGGTACACCCACAAACGAGGTTCAGACATGATGCTTAGCCAAGGAGGGCAAACATTCTGACCCTTTAGATCAGAGGTCTCCAACCTTGGTCCCTTTAAAGCTTGTGGACTTCAACTCCCAGAATTCCTTAGCCAGCCTGCAAGCCTTAAAGGGACCAAGGTTGGAGAACTGTGCTTTAGATTATAGGTGTCAAACTGGCGGCCCATGGGCTGGATATGGCCTGCGGGCTGGACATGGTGGTGAGCCAGATGCTCAATTGTGGTCATAAGTCAAGGACTACCTATACTTTCCCACCTTCCTGGACTTAAGGCATGCTGCTTCTGCACTTTCTGTTGTGCTAATAGCTTCTAGGCTCCTTCTCCAAAATCAACTCCATCTCTCCCTACACTTAATAGGTTGTGTGAATCCAGCCATTAGTTTCTGTTTCTATTATTGTGCAATATATAGTTTCTATTATTGTGGAATATGTAAACCTGGTCAATTATAGCTTGTTCAGCAACCCATGGTTGAAAAAAATGTTGACTTATTGTCATAAGCTCTTCAATAGCTGTGCTATATATCTGCTTCTTTGTTCCCTCTCTTCATGTCGTGTTCTTCCATTGCCACCAGACACTGCCCCCACGAGAACTTTGGCACATTGTCCATCAATGTTACGGTTCTGAACTCGGCTTGACTAGTGAAGATGATGATTACGTTTCTCCAATTGATGATCTCAATGGCTTGGGGTGAGCATCTACTTCCCTGTGGGCAGGACAGTTTTCTCCTAGGGTTCAATGGAACCTGTAGCCATACCTCTTAATTGTCTTTTTGCTATTTGCATGAGATGGTAAGCAGTCTTTCGCAACGTTGATCCTTGCTGGTCCAGAAGATCCCTTTTAAATCTCTCTCTCTTTTGCCTCTGCCTTGCCCTGGATCACAACAGAAGCCACAAAGAGATTGGAGATGATATTGACTTGACTGAGCTGACTTCCCGCTGCAGCACTGACCTCAAGCTGGACACCAGTCCCTTGCTGGACAAAAGGGACACCAGTCACAGCATCAACTCCCTGGCCAGCAGTAGCGATGGCGCCACATCGGTGAGGACGGGGGATTCAGAAGACAGCTGGAATGTTCTGAAGGTCCATTCCCAGATTTTGTTCCCCATAAGAACTACTTGCCTTGCAATAATGCATGATAAGCTGGTTGCAATTTCTTCCCCCATTCTTCTCTGGACCATGACATGCTCTGCATAATTTCCTCTCCAAAAATCTCATTTGTTTGGCATATTTTGATGCACATTTTGCCAGCTATTTGTGGGTGGAGGGAGGAAAAAAAACACACCACACCACCAAATTTCAGTAGTATAATCTTGGAGGTCCTTTGAAATGCACGATGCTTGTGGGTTACCTATCTCCAAGGCCTTCTCCTCTTGAGATTAAATTAAAGGATCTAAAACAGGGACCCCCAACCCCCAACCTATGGACTTGCACTGGTCTGCAGCATGCCGGCAACTGGTCTGTGCAAACAAACCAAGCTCCATTCGGGGATGCAGGCAGCAAACAAAACCACGTCCCCTCCGGTCCGTGGAAAAACCTCCATTGAACTGGTCCCTGGTGCCCAAAAGTTTTGGGGCAATTGTATTAAAAGACCCAGGTGAAAATACTAGAATTGTTCCTATGCTCTGTACTATTTCTTATATCTTTGCTTTGTAAATATATATGCTTCACACGCCAGTTAATAACTTGAACATTGCAAGCAACACCATAAAACTATTTTGACATAATATCAAAGACTTTACCCTGGCCATGTTGTAAAGACCTCCAACCCCCAGCTTTAAGCAAAGACAAAACAAAACACATGAAGGAGAACGGGAGGCTTTCCCATTGATTAAAAGAATTTTTGAGCGGAAAATAAATCTCTTTGATTTGATCCCTCCTAATAAAAGCCTTTTTCTCAGGCTGCCCAAACGGGTGAAATTTTAAATTCAGTTTTGAAGATCAAGAGTATTTTTAGATTCCCGGTCTAAAAATATTCCCCTTTTTATTAAGCAGCAAAATAAAAGAATACAAAAACTCGACACACTCACTCTGGTTGTTTTTAAGGTGAGCCTCACGGATTTGGGAAACATCCAAGGATGTTTCAGAATCCTTAAAAATGAAGCCAATCTTTGGAAACACATCTGGCTAAAAACGGCTTTTGGATTCTAGCTCAACTGAAACTTACAAAGGATGGAGAGATTTTAGTTCTGAAAATGATCTACAGTCCAATTCAATACACGTCTACGTAGAAATGAGTCCTATTGAATTTAGCTGGGCTTACTCCAGCTACGTGGACTCTGGGGATGCTGCAGTGGTCATAAGCGTGAGGACCCGGTTTTAATTAACTTACAACACGTTCTTTTTCATAAGGCCAAACAGTCACTAAGTGAACGGCTGTAACCAATAAAGGAGAATACTTGTAGCTCAGGGTTGACATGAGGGGGTGGTGTCCTTGCTGCTCTCTAAGCTTGGTTGTTTTCTCGCAGATGTTTCATGACCCAAACTCGGGAACAACCAAACAAGCCAACAGAAAACAGCCCATCCACAGAACCTCTTAAGACCACCCGCACCAACACGGACAGGGCAAGCCACTAGAATATGAGCAGATTCCGCTCTAGCACTGATGATGTTATCTAGTTTGGGTTGTGGAATGTCTGCGGGAAAACAAAGACCCCTCAAAGACCTTCGGACCTTCCGCCATGCCCTGAAGACCCATTTGTTCAATCAGGCAGGCTTGGGATAGCCGCGCCTTGTCCTCCTTGCGTTTAAATTCAATTTTAATTGACGGGAAATAATTTTATTGCTCCCCCTTTTTAATTTCAATTGTAAATCTTCAGGCTTTATTTAATTTCTTTTAATTCTTTTTAATCTGTAAGTAAATATGTATTTTAAGTGCCCGTAAGCCGCCCTGAGTCCTTCGGGAGAAGGGCGGGATAGAAATGAAAATTAATAAATAATAAATAATAATAAATAAATGAATGACTTTAAGTCAAGGATTGCCTATACAACCTTCTCCTCTCTGCTTGGTGACAAGAACATATCAAATAGCAAATATTTGAGAGAAGAGCCGGGGTGGTTAGAATGCACTATTGGAGGCTGACTTTGCCCACTGCCGGCAGTTCGATTCTCACCGGCTCAAGGTCGACTCAGCTTTCCATCCTTCCGAGGTTGGTAAAATGAGGATCCAGATTGTTGAGGGGGGGGGGGGCGGAATAGGCTGACTCCGTAAACTGCTCAGAGAGGGCTGTAAAGCACTGTGAAGCAGTATATACATCTGAGTGCTTTTGCTATTGCTATTGCCATTTGCTATTTTGGCTGATTTCTCTTTGGATGCCCAGATGCTGAATGTCAAACCGTGACCCAATGTGAATTTCAAATGGAGTCAATCCCCTGAGCTCACCCGAGTTGAATCTAAATGTCTGTTTGCTTCCCTGTAGCTGGCGGAAGATCCGGAGGACAACACTGACAGCCAAATGGATGCCTCATCCAGCCACACAGTGACCTCAGCCACGGACCCCCTTCCAGATGATTTGGTGCAGCGGTCTGCTGAGTCCCCTCCGGAGGGAGACCCCACACCCAGCGAAGAGCTCCCCACTGACATGAGCAATTCCTCCTCTTCCACGCAAGATGAAGGTGAGGGCTACCTCCCCCAGTCCTGCTTGAATTCTTTCAGATTACGGATTAGAAGATCTAATCCGGCCATCTCTCGTGCCTCCTTCTCCAGCTGAGGTGGAAGCCTTCTTCACGGACTTGCCAGGGCGCCTCCTGATCAATGCCGTCTATCACGTTGGAGCTGAGAGGCTCCAGCAAATGCTCTTCAGCGACTCCCAGTTCATACACAGCTTTTTGGGGCAACGCAAGTTCACAGGTAAGGAGGATGGAGAAACTGTTTCAAATCACATCCCTGAGTGGATATTCGGGGGCAAAGTTCAGACAAGAGCTTACACTTCCAAAACACAGGAAGCTGCTGCTTTCTGTCCTATTTGATGGATTAACCTAGACTTTCATAATCTGGTTTCCGGCTGATGTATTGGATAAATATTTGGGAGGCTTTTGCATAGACAAGCATCCCTGATTGCTAGACACACGGCCTTCCTCCTTGCCACATCATAGTAAAAAGCCTAATTCATAGTCTGCTGGAAAGAGAAGCGATAAGTCTTCACTTGAACGCCCGTGGAATAAAATTGGTTTCAAAAAGGAAATAGTTCAGCCGCTGGGATTCTTTTATGCCCATCCAACTCAATAAATCTTACAGAACAGATCTGAGAAAATATTATTTTCAGTTTCGAGCAGTTGTGCAAGAAGCCGCCAACTATTCCTGGAACTCCTCCTGGCATGGCGGCTATCTGTTGCTCCCATCCCATCCCATCTGGTGAGGTTTACCTAGGGAGATAGCAATAGCAATAGTAATAGCACCTAGACTTATATATCACTTCACAGTGCTTTCCAGCCCTCTCCAAGCGGTTTACAGAGTCACCATCTTGTCCCCCCCCCCCCAACAATCTGGATCCTCATTTTATTGACCTTGGAAGGATGCAAGGCTGAGTCAACCTTTAGCTGGTCAGGATCGAACTGCTGGCAGTGAGCAGAGTCAGCCTGCAATACTGCATTCTAACCACTGTGCCACCATGGCAGTAGAGTAGAGTAGAGTAGAACAACTCTAGCAATAGCACTTAGACTTATAGACCGCTTCACAGTGTTTTGCAGCCCTCTCTAAGCGGTTTGCAGAGTCAGCCTGTTGACCCCAACAATCCGGGTCCTCATTTTACGGACCTTGGAAGGATGGAAGGCTGAGCCAACTTTGAGTCAGTCAGGATCGAACTGCTGGCAGCTGGCAGTCAGCAGAAGCAACCGGCAGTACTGCATTCTAACCACCGTGCCACCCTGGCTGAGATATTGCCCATCCCAGATTTAAGTCAACTTTTAAAAATCTGGATCCATACATCTATAACCAAATCCTTTTTCATAATATCTTACTCTACAGCAAGTGTGACCAATGATGTTTTAATATTTCCAAATGGAGCACAGGCAAACATTTTGATCCTTTTGGCTACATTAGGTGGGTTAAGATGCAAACAGGACACTCATTTTCCCTCAAAGCCCTCTTCCCAACAAGCCAAATCCCCAGGCCTAAAATCCCCGATCCTAGAGGGCTCCAACAACGGCAGAAGGGGTGCTGGGGGGACCCTTCACGAGCCGTAGGTTGCCCACAGTTGAATCCATCTATTCAGTGCCTATGATCCCTTTCATTTTCAGCCCAAAGTTAATGGTTATGGGAATGGATAGTTGTCCCCTGGCAGAGCCAAAGTCTTCAGATTCGAACCTGCTGCATCCTGAGCATGCCGAACAGGTAGCAACCCTTTGTAATCTTGAATCCTGCCTGATTTTTATGCGCTTGTTGTTGGTTTTTTGGCTGGAAGCCATTGATAACCAAAGCCTTGCCACCTTCAAAGATAACGGTTGTCCATTAAATCCAAATCTGTGCCTGCGTTTGTCATTTGAATAATTACATGCCTGATGTAAATTGTGTGGGTTGCAGTAAAAACTTGACTCAGCGAACTAACGTCCCTTAAGAAGAGTGTAGAGTCTGAACAGGACAGGTGTTGGCTGTATCCAGCGTTCACTAAACTAAGACTTTATTGTATCATATTATCCTAAGAATATTTTAATTATCACTTAGTGTTCCGATCTTGTCCCCAACCTTTCCCTCTTTCCTTCTTAGATGTTACATTGAGTTCATGGAGCGGAGACAGTAAGTGTCATCAAAGGCGTGTCATCACCTACACCATCCCCATCAGTAACCCTTTGGGCCCCAAGGCTGCACCCGTGGTTGAGACCCAGGTATGGACATTGGGTACCTAAACTTGTTATGGGGAGGGACACAGCAAGGTCATTGTGTTTTGATCCTCTGGATGCCTGTACTAACATTTAAGCCAAAGGCTTCCTGGAGACTGAACAAATGGATGGGCATGGGGAAAGCATGGCATTGATCAAGAATGGGTATCAAAAATGAAGTGGCGCATGCACTCATGGTGACTTTCTCTTCCTCTTTGCTTGCTGGATGCTAGACTCTTTACCGTGCCAGTTCCAAGAATGGAGGTTGTGTGGTTGATTCAGAAGTGGTCACTCAGGGCATCCCGTACCAGGATTACTTCTACACTGTGCATCGATACTGCATCACCACGGTAGCCAAAAGCAAGGCCAGGCTCAGGTATTAATTCTCCCTTCTCGGCAGCATCTGTACAGTTCCCCACAGGGTGTGTTCCCCATATTTTCAAGGAGACAGGGTAGGAGAGTCTAAAATGGATGTCAAACTCAATTTCATCGCGGGCCACTTGAACTGTTGCCACGGCTGCAGTGGGCCACCCTTCCCACCTATGGCCATGGGTGCCCCCCATCATGGCCATTGGTGGACGCCCATAGGAGGCCACGGGGGGCAGCTGGGAGCCCCACTCAGATGCCCACGGCTGCTACGGGCATCCAAGCAAACATCCCAGTCGCCCCGCCGGTCTGCTGTGGGTGATGTCCAAGCTGCCCCCCCCACCTCCTGCGGCCTGCCACGAGCCTCCCAGCAGGCATCCCAACAGCCTCACACGCCACCTGCCTCGTCTTCGCTGCCGCCACCGCCAATCTCACCCAGCCTGGGTTGGAACAGTGATGAGAAGGTCCAGTCCCTCGCCATTTCTCGGACCGCGATGCTGACTGGATGATCACAGGCAGTTGGCCGGATATGACCCGCAGGCCTTGTGCTTGACATATGTGCTCTAAAACAGTGGTCACTAACCTTTTGGACCTAAGGGTCCACCAAATTCATAATTTTAAATCCTACAGACCACCAATATGAATTTTTTTTAAAAGATGCACACATTGGTAAAATAATGAACAGAGAACTTCCATTTTATTAATATAAAAGGCACCCATTTAATATCACAAAATTTAAAAAGATTATTTAATCATAACAAAACCATTAAAGGTTGCTTAATTGTAGCAAAATTAAAGTCGAAGTATTACAAAATAATTGAAGTTTCAGTAAGTATTACACATTTTAGTGTGATATTTGTTCCTGCTTGAGAGAGAGAGAGAGAGAGAGAGAGAATGAGAGACAGAGACAGAAACAGATAGAGAATGAGAGAAAGAGTGTAAGAGTGTGTGAGAGAGAGACAGACACACATATACACACACAAAGAATGAGAGACAGACACAGAGGCAGAGAGACAGGCAGAGAGAGAGAGAGAGAGAGAGAGAGACAGACAGACACACACAGAGAGACAGAGACAGACACACACACACACACACACACACACACACACACACACACAGGAACCATATAACTAAACAAAAAAATTCAAAGAGGTCAAACAGGTCAACCTGTTCTCCAAAGGACCTTAAGGCAGAACAAGAAGCAGTGGATGCAAACTCTTCAAGGAGAGAACCAACCTAGAACAAAGGAGAAATTTCCTGCCAGTGAGGACAATAAACTAATGGAACGGCTCACCTTCAGAAGTTGTGAGTGTTCCAACACTGGAGGTTTTTAAGAAGAATCTGAAATGGTATAGGGTTTCCTGCCTGAGCATGGGGTTGGACTAGAAGACCTCCAAAGCTCCCTTCCAACTCTGTTATTCTATTCCTCAATCGATGGGGAAGAAGCAAAAGAAAAACAAAGACAAATCAAGCCATCCAATTTGTGGTTTGCAGCTCAGAGTTCATCTTGAGATAGAGACTGTAATTCAAATGCCATGTCTGTGGGCATCTTCGGGTCATTTTACATGCGGCATTCAGCGACAAAGAATGTCTGATATCCCACCTTCCCAGCTCTGAAAACACAAAAGGTTACTAAGCCTCTGATCTCCTTGAAGAACACCTGATCTCGTGGTAGCTGCGGTGGAAATGGAAGAAGATGAGACGGGGAGAGGGAAGATTAAATGACGCCAGGGATCCTTTGGGTTGCAAGCCAGACGAAACGTTCATTTCTTTGCCAAATGGGTTCCTCTTCAAATTTCCCAGCATTCCATGAGGGAAACAGAAAGATTCTTTGGCCCAGGGGTTTCCAACCTTGGGCACTTTACAACTTGGGGACTTCAACTCCCAGAATTCCTCAGCCAGCCGTGCTGGCTGAGGAATTCTGAGAGGTGAAGTCCACAAGTCATAAAAGAGCCCAGGTTCCCCCGTCCCTTAGCTAGGGGAACGTCAAATTTACTTCAGGCCTTCTAGCAACTTTTACCACATCATTTTTGGAAGGTTTTGGTAACTTGTTAAATAAGCCCTGTACTAAAGTGCCTGTACTTCCAATTAGCTTCCTTGTCCCTATAGCCCAATGTTTCTCAGCCTTGGCCATCTTAAGATGTATGGACTTCAACTCCCAGAATTCCGCAGCCAGCTTGCTAGCTGAGGAACCCCTGCTTTGGCCCATCTGTAAGAGTGGTTCTCCATTACAGAGTGTCCTCGGAAATCCGGTATCGGAAGCAGCCGTGGACCCTTGTCAAGACTTTCATTGAAAAAAACGCATGGAGCGGTGTTGAAGAATACTTCCAGCACTTGGGTAAGTGAATCAAGGAGATACTCTACAGTGCAGGACCAGGGCTTTGAAACAACTACATCCCAGGCTGGAGTTGGGGGTTTGGGGTGTTTCCCTCTTACTTTCCCCTTCATGAAGTTCATCAACTTCTCCCAGTAGAGCTTATTACAGAATAGGTAGCTCTGAAGTTGTCCGAGATAGTCCTCCGTAGCCAGGTGCAGAATGAGACCAAGGCGTTGATGTTTTGAAAAAGGAAGAGAGGCCGATGTATCAGGAGATTGTAATTCCAGGCATGCATTCAGCCCCTCCAACATTTTCACCTCTGTGGTCTTAAACACTATTTCAGAGCTGGCCCTGGTGCAAGCGGAAAAGGCTCTGCTGGAGGAGAGCTGCCATGGCAAGGAACCTCGGGGTCTCTTGTCTGGATTGCGTCGGAGGAAACGGACCCTGAGCTGGAGAGCCCCCCATGTGGAAGCCCCAATGACCTCGCTACCTGACAGCGAAGGGACATCGCGTAGTGTTCGCCCTTCAGGTATGACTCCTTGTTGAGAATGGTCTACGGTAAAACCTTGGGTTGCGAGTAACTTGGTCCTGCAAGTGTTTTGCAAGACGAGCAAACATTTTAAATAACTTTTAACTTGATAAACGAGCAATGTCTTGCATTACGAGCCAATCAGCTGTTCGCAGAGGGAAGCCCAGCTGAGCTGCGCAAATGGGAACAGCCGATCAGCTGTTCGGGTGGCAGAGGAAAGTCCCGGAGCCCAGCTGAGCACCAACAGCCAAATCAGCTTGTTTTAAGTGTTTTCAAGGTTTTCTTCCCAAGCCAGGAGATTACAGGAGATCACTGATGGTAGAATTGAAAAGATCTGAGCTAGCTGCTGGAATGAATGGGGTGGGGGAATGCAGATTTAATTATCTTTAGGTTTTTGTTTCTCTTCCTGGCTCAATCTGTTCAATTTTGGATTATTGGCAACATTTGCTTCAAAATGAATCTGCAGCAGTAGCCTGCTGGTCCTTTATCTATGTTAATGAGCCCATTGCAACATTGTATCTTTGGAGGCATTCCCTTTCTCTGCCCGCTGAGAGTGAAGGAAAAAAAAAATTTATTTATACTCCAGCGTCTAGAGTTCAGCTCACTTGCTCTCTACTGCAGTTGAGGTTTTCTTGCTTTAGGGGCCATGTTATTTTGTTTCTAAAGCTGAGTTTCTATTATTTCTTACGGAGAAATTTGCTTTGATATACAAGCGCTTTGGATTACAAGCAGGGTTCTGAACTCAATGATACTCGCAATCCAAGGTTTTACTGTATTTCCTTCCCCTCTCCCTGATGATCCTACAGACCAGAGGTTTTCAATCTGGGGTCCATGGACCCTTGGGGTCTGTTGCAACTTACCTGGGGGGTTTGCAGACAGGTCAAGAAATTTTTTGAAAAAGTAATATACATGAATTGACGATTAGTAATTAGTTGAATTTGTGGGAATGGGGTCTGCCATGTAGCAACAACATGTTTTGGACTCCGCAGCTTGAAAAAGGCTGCTCTAGACATTACTGAGCAACCAAAATCCTTCAGCATTAGAGATGAAACTAAACGAGGTCGTTGGAGTTGCAGTTCAATAATGCCTGGAGCACCTCAAGTTCTTTTTCTTCTCCAAGTTCTTGATCTGTTGGTCTTCTGTCCTGTAGGCAGCCTGACCTCACGTCTTTCAGAACAACTGTTGGAGCCAGGACAGGGACAGACCGTCTCCACCGTGATCCTCGTCATCAGTCTGGTGTAAGGAAGTTGCTTTTTGGGGAGGTTGGGCTGTGTTTGGAGATCATCATGCTGGCTGGGGAATCCTGGGAGTTGATGTCCACAAGCCTTAAAGGGACCAAGGTTGGAGACCTCTGATCTAGAGAACTTCCCCCATTCTGATCTCCCGCAACCGCATTCGCTTCAATTCCCAAAATTCTCAATAATGGGGAACTGAACGCCATAATATCTGGAAGGCTGTTCTAGACCAGCTTTCTCAAACCTGATGTCCTGTAGAGGCAGACAACAGCTTCCAATTTCCCCAGCCAGCCCATAGCAAAGATGGCTGTGGATAACAGTCCAGCACATCTGGAGGCAGTGTGTCAGGAAGGCTTTTCTAGAGTTCTGTATGAGTTTTCCATTTGCAAATCTATACGTATAGACTCCAGAATCTACACAAGGTCACAAATTTACATAGGGTTACAGCCTACTGTACTTAGGAAGCCAAGAAAGAGTCCAGTCCACTGAAGCCAGGGCTGGCTTTATCCTGGAACACCCAGGATGCCATCAGAATGGGGTTTTTAGAAGCGCCTGAAATGCTGCTTAATGGGTAGGGTGGCCCCAGAGACAGCTGGCTGAAAGTAAATAAAGAAATAAATTAACATGCACGACCATCAGAACGAGGCTTTCCTCTCTGCTCCCCAAACTGAAATGACCCCGCTGCCCCATCGCTTGGTGGGCTGTAGTAAAAGAGGAAAAATGTCAGGCCTCAGAGCTGTCAAGTTTGGATGGAAAGCCTCGGGTGCTTTCGCTTTGCAATCTCATTTTGCTTTCCTTAGCTACTAATACATACAAAAAAAAGTATGCTGGCTTGTGATTTAAGGCGTTCCACTATCTTCCTAAAATCCCTCACCCTGCTTCTTTTCTCTAGGTGGATTGGTTTTATTTATTGATTATTTCAATTTATCTGCCTCCTCTTTCGCCTCAAGAAAGAAAATTCACATTCATGGCTCTGGGCAGCAGCTCCCAATAGTTAAAAACACCATAAAACATAATCGAATTAAAGATTTCTACGTTAACCTAACTTAATTTCCTGCTAAATTAGCAAACTGATTTGTTTGAAAAGTACAATAGAGTTTGGGAAGGTTTGATGGGGTAGCATCTATGCTGGATATTTCCTTTTCTTTCTTTTATTGATCAGATAACCCAGGACAAAGAAAGCTTCATGTCTTTCTTTCTTTCTTTCTTTCTTTCT
>JANHFO010002155.1:139701-165182 GCA_032468095.1 Pareas carinatus
TATTCTATTCTATTCTATTCTATTCTATTCTATTCTATTCTATTCTATTCTATTCTATTCTATTCTATTCTACCTTACCTTACCTTACCTTACCTTACCTTACCTTACCCTACCTCCAGTGGTAGAGTAACCACAACTCCAGGCACAAGCTGTTCCATTGATTAAATAATTTTTCCCACTCCGATGCAAAGGATTTACAGAGGCGTTAAAAGAAAAAAAATTGTGAATCAATATTCGTTTGGGAAAAGCAAACAAAGTGGGTTTGCTTAAGAAAAAATAAGTCTAAGTCCTAGAGCAGTAGATTACCCAAAGTTGGGTAAAGTTGTTTTTCCCCCCAGGGTAACGACATATGAACACATGATCCAGTCACAGCAGGGACATTTAAATTTACTTAAAGTGTTTTACGTACATTGGTAAAAATGACTTTCTGATGACCAGTTTTGGGTACATGAAGGAAAAAATTTGGGAAGGACCACCCTGAAAATCTATGAAGATTCTTCCAGGTCATGGTTGTGTGAAGGATGCCTTTTCAAGAAGCAACTGAACTTTCTTTGTTATTTTATTGAAGATGTTTCACTTCTCAGTCAGGAAGCTTCTTCAGTGCTGAAGAAGCTTGTTGGATGGAAAGCGAAATGTGTTCAAGAAAAAAAACAAAGGAAGTCCTTTTGTCTCTTGAAAGAACACCTTTGGGACACCACTCTAAAACAACTCCACTTTGTTGCTGACAGTATTGGTTCTAGATTTCTGTCAACTTATTGTTTAGCAACATAGCCGGTCATTCGGAGAAGATGATGTTAGCACTACAGAAATAAATATACATCTTTTTTTACAGCATTACAGAAAAGTTTACAGTATTTCTTTTATGACAGATTAATGGCAGAAGAACCCAACTACCAGCCAACGTAGGATCCATTGCTCGGATCTCGAGAGTGAGGAATATGCTGACCGTGAGAACCAAAGCTAATGTGGAGATCCAGTTCAACGGGGCTAGTAGTGTGTTCATACGTGTGGGCCCAGAGTATCAGAATCAGCTGTGCGGCATCTGTGGGAACTTCAACAGTGATGCTTCTGATGATAAAGTTTTGCCCTCTGGAGAGAAAGCTCTGAACGATGCAGAGTTTGGAAATGCTTGGATATCAAGCATCAGTTCTGCACGGTAGGATGAACCTTTTCCTCCCCTATCTCAAAAGCTAGAGAGCCCTGGAATCGGAAGACGCACAAATTCTGATGGTCCCAATAGAGGTCATCAGGACAAGAGCATTTAAGAAGAGCAGCGTTTCAGAAGGAGAGTAATGAAAACATTTTAATTAAATAGATCAGCTAGTAGAAGTACTCTTCTGGACAACTCAGTCTCCTGGGGGATGAGTAACAATGCCTTTGTAACTCTGTTCTTTGTATATCTTTTTCAGCTGTAAGAACAGCACCGAAGATCTTGTTCCTTGCCCAAATCAGCACAAGTACAAACAAATGTGTGCCATCTTAATTAACAGTGCCGGGCCTTTCTCTGAATGCCACTGGCTCAATAACCCCGACTTGTATTTTGAGTCCTGCGTCTATGATCTATGCCAGTACGGATTGAGCAATCGCATGTTCTGTATGGCCATTGAAGCGTATGATGAGATGTGCACCATTTCTGGTGTGAAGGTGACGGACTGGCGGCAGGCGGTTGGATGCAGTAAGCAAAATAAGAATGGGTGGTTATCATGAGGGGAATGTCTGTAGATGTACAGGTAGATCTCGACTTACAACCGTCTGCTTAGCGACGGTTCAATTGCACTGAAAAAAGTCACTTAGGACCGTTTTTCACAGTTATGACCTTTGCAGCATCCCCATTATCATGTGATCAAAATTCAGCCACTTGGCAACTTTTTATGTCGGTTGCCGTGTCCCTGAGTCATGTGATCCCCTTTTGCGACCTTCTGACATGCAAAGTCAATGGGGAAGCCAGATTCACTTAATAACCTTGACTATCTATCAACTGCAGTGATTCCTTTAACAACTGGGGCAAGAAAGGTTGCAAAACTCACTTAACAAACGTCTCACTTAACAATGGAAATTTTGGTCTCAGTTATGGTCATAAGTCGAGAACTCCCTGTATTTGAACGTCAAGGTTCATCCATCATCTGTATTTAACATCTGCCCTTGGAAATGGTAATTATCGTGAATGAAGGCAAATTACCATATTTGATGATTTGATATAGGATATTAAAGCATCATGCAAAGAATTATCGTATTTGTACTACCAAACCTAGTTTATTTATTGTCAGACACAAACTCCTCATGAATAGTCTCAATCAGAAACTATTGTTAATCACCTATCTTACAAGAATCTCACCGAACTGACTGTATTCCCCTGGAAACAGTCAGATAAGGCAGAGGTTTTCAACCTTTTTCAAGCTGCGGACCCCAAAACCGGTCGTTGCTCCAGGGCAGACCCCATTCCCACAAATTCAGTTCATGACTAATTGACAATTCATGCATTTTCCAAATTTTCCTTGACATGTCTGAGGACTCCCTGCAACTTACCACGGACTCCAAGAGGTCCACAGACCACAGGTTGGAAATCTCTAAGATAAGACTTCTGGGATTCACAAAGAAGACCAGGCCACTGCAATGAAAAAATACTCTAAACTCAGCCCCCTCTTAACACCACCTTCCACTGTACCTGGAGATTCTACTGTGTGCATGTTACAAAAATATTTTGGTGGGCACCGCATTGCCTGATGTCAGATGAGATCCTAAACCCCTTTGATCTTCTTCTTTTCAGGCATCACCTGTCCAACTAACAAGTATTACGACTTTTGTGGCCCGGCTTGTCCTGCCACATGCGCCAACCTCCAGGCCCCCGCCCTTTGCAAAAAACCCTGCATCTCAGGATGCTTCTGCAGAGAAGGCTATGTTCTGAATGGCGGGGTCTGCATACCTCTGAAACTCTGTGGCTGCACACAGAACGGCCGCTACTACCAGCTGGGGGAACGAGTGATCCTGGGGGACGCTTGTAACCAAAGATGCATCTGCATGCAAGCTGCTCACCCGATGGAATGTCAGGAACATGCCTGCAAAGCTCAGGAAATGTGCAAAGTGGTGAATGATGTACGGGGCTGTTACCCAATGACATTCGGCCTGATGCACCTCTACGGCCCTTCAAACTACATCACTTTTGATGGTGTTTCCTTTAGTTTCCAAGGGGCCTGCAAATATACCCTTGTCTCATATTGTGGTCCTCCAGGAAAGCTTCCGGGCTTCAACATTCAAACATTAAATATGCATAAGGACTCCATCTTGGTATCTTGGATAAAGCAGTTGGAACTTGAAATCTATGGGGAGAAAATAATTGTAGCAAAAGGACAGAACGGTTTAATAAAGGTAAGCGTGTTGTAAGTTCTAAATGGTTTCCATTGGAATGTCTGTAGGATCTAAAAAAACTGCTTTATAATGAGTCTATGAGGCAGAGCAGACTAGGAAACCGAAGTTATGAAAGCTAATGCTACTTTTATAACAGCCAGAAGTTTTACAAGTTGGCAAAGAAAGAAACGGAGTCTCCGATGGCCATTTCTAGCTTATTTGCTTTGATGGGTGATGCCTCACTGATGAAAGTAAATAAGCTAGAAATGGCCATCTGAGACTCCCTTTCTTTCTTGTAAAACTTCTTGCTCTTATAAAAAAAGTTTCGCCTAGCAACAGGCCCGCAAAGCTCCTAGACTGGGACCAAAAGGCATAAAGGGAGTAGTTCACTCTCTTCTGTACTCAGAAAAAAACCACATGCCTCATAAAAAAAAGCCTGACTATTTTTATTAAAGGGTTATAGCAACAGAATCTTGAAAGCCTGAATGTGTCTTCCTTCTCCCTTCCTTTATCTTTAAGAAAACCAGGGAGGATCAAATCTAAGACATTTTCTAAAGTTATATTTTTGTCCTGCACTCAAAGTACTTTTATCTAACCATTGTCTTGGTTGCAGGTCTTCCTCCTGTTCATCAAAGTTATTCTTATATCCCACTGTTTATGCAACAAGCTTAAGTAGACCTGCTTTCAACAACATACTAACCTTGGTTCAAACAATAAAATGACTTAATTCATTGACCAAGTTAAACATATAATGCGAACCCTGTTAACAAGTTGATCCAGTAGAGACTTTTTCAGTTTAGTTGTGAATCTACTTTCTACAATGGCAACGTAGAGAGAAAGATAAAATTAGAATTACGTTTGTCGAAAGATCTCTGAGAATAAAATAATCTTTTTCCCACTCACACCACAACAACCCTAGGAATCTGAGAAATATGTTGGGTTAAGAGAGTGTGACCACCCCACAATCACACAATGAGCTCCATGGATGAGTGGGAAGTTGACTATATGTATCCTTGATCCCAGGACAGTACTTAACTTATATTTTCATTTAGGGAGGAGAGTTTGACTTGAACCCAAGAGTGTAGTTACTAGTAGTTGATGCTATTGCTTAGACTCCACTAGGTTATCATGAATGACAATGTCTTGTGTTTCCTGGGCTTGATATTGAATAACACCTGTTTTTCAACATTCACCCAGATCTTTAAGAGAATAACATTCAACATTAGGAAGTTGGGGTGAAAATAAAAAAATCTTTTCAGTCTAAGGTTATACTTACCTCAGAAGAAGTGTCCATTTGTGTCCATCTAATTTTATACCCAGTGATCCATCTGTCTAGTCACTGGAATACAGAGTGTGTACTGATTAATTAAATCTATCTGTGAATTTGAAGTTGTTCCCCTGACTTTGTCTTAGGTGAATGGCCTTCTAATGAATCTGCCCATCACCCTTGCAATGGGAAAACTCTATGCTTATTCCACCACCACCTTCCTCACTATTAAGACAGATATTGGCCTCTCTGTTTCCTATGATTGGTCTTACCATGTGTCAGTTTCAATTCCTGAAATTTACTCAGGATCTCTCTGCGGCCTTGGTGGAGATTTCAACCAGAATCGCCATAATGACTTCAGAACTCCCAAGGGTTCTGTGGTTCAGGATCCAGAGATTTTCGGTAACAGCTGGAAAGATTCTGGCTCCACGTTCCACTGCGCAGCTGTGGCGCCCTTACTAGATTGCAGTGAAACTGAATTGGCCCACTACAGATCTCTGACTTATTGTGGACTCATTCGTGATATCAGTGGGCCGTTCCAAGACTGCCATGACCAAACAGAAGCTCAGTATTACGCAGAGAATTGTGTGAAGATCCTGTGCACAACGCGGGGCAGTCGCAAGATTCTATGTGAGGTACTATCTAGTTATGCTCAGAGATGTCAAGCAAACCACGTCAAGATTCAGCCATGGAGAAAGGCCACTGGGTGTGGTAAGTGATATTAAGGAAAAACAAACACCTTTGTTTACTTATAAAAGAAAAAATATATAAAATAAAAAAACCAGTAAATCTTACAGTAGACATCGGTCGATTGAGTATACAATTAATCATATATAGTATTTTCCCATACAAATCTTGAGAAAGGCTTGTTTTATAAACAGAACTGAACATGAATGAAGGCAAATATATGTGTTCCACGATAATGTTGCAGAATTCAAGCAGGGCGATTTTTTCTTCTGAGCTTTCAGATGTGTGCTGGAGCCCATCTTCACGAAACTTCGACCCAGCAGAATGTTTACTTTTTTGTGTGTGTGGTATTTGTAGGACCTGTTGTATGTGGCTTTTTAGATATCGATTGGGGTGTGATGGCTCGTACTGGAGTCTGAAAACACACCAGTCAACCAGTAAGAAGGCACCACATAAATATGATGCCTAGAATAGCCCAGAGTACATATTCCGGTTGATTGAAGTTACCCAAGGATGAGCTCCAGCACGAATCCAAAAGCTTGGAAGACTAAATCTCTGGTCCCAGTGACTGACTCAGATTGGAACTTGCAAAAATATTTTTTATTACTGTTCCTATTCCCTGTTTCTTTTCCTAATTGGAAAAGAAAACCCTCCATTTGGTTATCAATGACAGACACTCGCAGATACAGATCTTTTATTATACACATTAGAAAACTGCAACATTACATGACTTTTCGACATCATCACCATTCAAATGGAGGCACTTGTCATAACCTCTTACAAGGTTTGAAATTCCTTCTGCAAAGAAATCTCCCTTCTGGGAATGAAGCCACCCTGTAACAGCATTGTCAAGTGGATTGCCATTATCGAAGTGGTATGACGCAAGTGTTGCGGTATGCTGACTTCCAGTGTGGTTTTTGTTCATGATAATACTCGCCCACACACCACTAGATGCACCCAAGAACATTTGGAGAAGTTCCAACGTTGGGATGTTTTTGATCATCCCTTCAACAGCCCAGATTTGACACCGAGCAACTCTCACCTCTTCTGGCTTCATTCCCAGGAGGGAGATTTCTTTGCAGAAGAAATTTCAAACCTTGCAAGATGTTTTGAAAAGTGCCTCAATTGGAATGGCGATGATGTTGAAAAGTAATGTAATGTTGTAATTTTCTAATGTGTATAATTAAAGTTCTGTATCTGTGAGTGTGTCATTGATAACCAAACAGAGGTCCCCCCCCGAATTGCCCTTGTATTAATTCCAAAATCTGTCTTTGGTACTAAAATAAATGATTCAATCTTTTGCTTTTAGAGTTAACTTGCCCATCAAATAGTCGTTATGTACTTTGTGGCTCTCCCTGCCCTGCCTCTTGCACCCAACCAACTGGATCTCCAGGTTGCTTCCAGGGCATGTGTGTAGAAGGATGTCAGTGTGAAGTGGGGTTTGTGCTGAGTGGCACTGACTGTGTTCCGTGGGAGCAGTGTGGCTGCAGCTACAACGGACAATATTACTTGAAAGGGGAAACGTTCTTCCTGGAAGGAGAAGGTTGTCAAAAAAAGTATCACTGTGATGGCTCCATCTCTGCCATTGAAGCTGATGGTTCCTTCTGTGGTCCTGAGCAATTCTGTGTCACTCAGAAGGGAGTATTCGGCTGCCATGCATTGCCAGATGGGATCTGTCGAATTTCTGGATTTCTCCACTACACCACCTTTGATGGGCAGCAGTACAGCTTCCAAGGTACCTCCACATACGTTTTGGTGGAACTGTGCCCAACATCCAAGTCTTTACCTTCTTTCAGGGTTGAGGTGGAGAATGAGAAGACACCTCATAGGCTTTTTCCTGAGATATCAATGGTACTGGTTCTAGTGAACAACACCCAGATATTTCTGCAGAGAGGGCACCATGGGAAGGTCTCGGTAAGGACAATTTTACCCATTTGCAATCTGAAAGGGTGGTGTGGTTTCAAGCATGTTTTGCATTTGTGGTTGTATTCCAACTGAACAAGCATTTGCAAAAGAGGAGCATTAAAGCCATCCTCCTGTGGCCTCTGAGACAGCAGCCCAGGGACCATCTGATGGATCACCCTGCAAGTTTGGGGTTTGGGCTTTAGCTTCAGAGGAGAAATATCTGTTTCATTTCCAGCCTACCTGTTTTTACTTTCCCCTTCATATAGATCAATGGTATAGCTCTGCACCTTCCTGTCCATTTGAAAAGTCAGAGGATTGCCATTTATCAACATGGATTTTATGCTGTCTTAACAACTGACTTTGGTTTAACCGTGAGCTATGATCTGGCAAACAGCCTCTTTGTGACTCTTTCCCCTAAATACCAAGGGCAGGTATGTGGGAATTGTGGGAATTTCAATAGGGCCAATGGCGGTGATTCTAGCACGCAAAGCAGCTCCGTAGCAAAGCACCCATTGGATCTTGCTAGCATCTGGAGTTCTTCAGCAATCACAGGTGACTTCGTGCCTCCTAGGTTTGATATGGAACGTCTCATCCAGTCCAAATCCATGTGCTGGATCATCCAGAACACTGACGGGCCATTTTCTTCTTGCCATTCTCTGGTCAATCCCGAATCCTATTTAACAAATTGCATTTTGGATGTTTATGCATCAGCTGGAGATCAGAGGATCTTGTGCCTTTCCATTCAGATGTATGTAGCGGTTTGTCAGAGAGCCAATGCCACCCTCAGTCCTTGGAGAATTGGATCTTTTTGTGGTGAGTCAATTTGCAAAGGCCGATATATTTTATGAAAGCTGGAACGCTTCTAGGACATTAATATTTGGTTTATGAATTGATGTGTGCATGCAATGCCTTTACCTACGTTTAAGGTTAAGCAAAAGTCAATATGAACTCCCACAATACACTAAGTCTGGTTACTGGAAATGTTGGATAGATTATTAGTGTGTTTTGTGAAGCCAGCAATTTGGTTAGTTTATGGTGCAAGATAACGTAGGAATCCAGAAAATGAATTAATTCAGCAACCAGGCTAAATGCATTGTGTGAAACTTAATCAGACATCTGAAAGATATCCAAGGCACGTTGCACAAAAGATGGCTAGATGTTGTAGCCCATTTGACTAGAAAATGAGTTAATTCAGTAACCTATTTAAGTACCTTCTTGAGAAGACATGGTGTTTCTTCATATAAATATCCCTGAATTGACTCTGATTTGTTTAATGTCATGTCAGATTGATTTTCCTGCTTAACTGGGGAAGGGAGATATATGGAAAAATGTCTTGCTTATACAACAAACACCGTATCTTGCTAGTGTTGCTTGCAGTACAACAAAACAAGAGGAATAAAAGCTAAGCATATATAAGAGTTGGCAAACAGTAATTATATGTTGATCAGATAAACATTACATGACCTCTGAACACATAGAGGAAGTGCCAACAGGGATGTATCCAGATCAGGGACAGAGATGCCCAACTTGGAAAACTACCAATAGAAGAGAATATTTATAGCTAAGGATTGAACTGTGGGGTCCGTGGTGCTCTCTGAGCTTGGCTGTTTTCTTGCAGACCTTTCATTACCCAGCTAGATAGCATCTTCAGTGCAGCAGGTTGTAAAAGTGACAAGCTTCATAGGACCAGCACAAAATTGAACTTAACTGAAGTATACTTAAAGTACAGTAGATACTGTCAGTGCTTTTTTTGGTCATAGAATGCAACCAGAACACAGATCTGGCATCTTTTTTTGCCTTAAATATGATACATTAAATTTATGTTAAGAATTGAATATATAAATTTTTAAGTAAAAGATTAACAAGATGTGGATTCCGGCACCTTTTTTCTTACAAAAACCCCTCCCCCTGGATACTGTCAACAGGATTCCTCTTTCTGATGTGTTAAAAACAATGCAGTTAATCAGCCATTTTCCTAGGAGCTTTGGAAGTCAAATCCATCGCTTTGGTGTGGGTTGCTAGCATTTTCGAAGCCTCGAGATGGAAGCCTTTTATGATATTCCAGGGAAGAGAATGATTGGCTGATCAGCTGAGGAGAATATTCTAGAAAAGCTTCCTCCCTAGCAGACTTGGAAATACTATAACATTTTGCTGTAGCCTTGGTCACTTTTATATATTGAACATGAGGTATTTGGAATGTTTTCTAGAAAAGAACATTGTGAGATTTATGGGCAGTGGCAGAAATATGCTTCTTCTTCTTCTTTTTGAATATGTGAAGGAAAAAGCCAAATTATTATCGTTTAAAATAAGGCCCACTAAAATGCACCGAATAGCATCATCCCTGGTTTTGAAAGACTTTTTTCCCCTCATGGATAGGATTGCCAACAAAATTACTGAAACACACTCCTTCCCCATTTTTTCTTTTTAAAAAGATCCGGTTTGCCCAGCCAACAGCCATTATGAACTCTGCCAGGCGCCCTGTCAAGGTTTTTGTGCTGGAGCCACATTTACGCATCTCTGTGGCCCGCTGTGCTCTGAAGGATGTGTCTGTGACGCAGGGTACCTATGGAGTGGAAACAAGTGCGTTTGGCATGAGCAGTGTGGCTGTGAACACAACGGCCGTTATTACAATGTAAGTCGCGTTCTTCCTTTGAACCAAATCTCAGGATGGCGAAATGAGGAAGGCTAGGAGACCCAGATACCACAGGCAGTCCCCGACTTAGGACCACAACTGAGCCTAGATTTTCTGTTACTCAGCAAGTCAGTTCTTAAGTGTGTTTTGTCCCATCTTTACGACCTCTCTTGCCACATAAGAAAATTGCAATGGAAAGAGAAAGTGGAATATTTTCACTGAACATAGATCGATTAAATTCTTCCCCCCCAAAAAAGAGAAATGAAATATTTAAAAAATAATTTAAATTCAATCTGGACATAATTGGATTACAAGAAACACATGTAACAAAACAACAATGCAAATTATTAGAATACGCCCCTCCCCCCCAATTGGAAAACTTTATTCTTTCTCGGCACAAAAAACCAGAAAAGAGGAATTGCAGTATATGTCAAAGAAGCAATACATTCAAAAATGATATATAGAGATGAAGATGGAAGGATATTGATAATAAAAATAACACTACATCAAAATCCAATATCGTTAGTAGTAATATATGCACCAAACAACGAACAAGAAAGATTTTATTTGATCACATAACCCTAACCGGCTATCATAAGTGTGAAAAACAGTCTTGTTTTTCAGTGCTGTTGTAACATTGAGCACTAAAGGAACAGTTGTAAGTCAAGGGACCATCTGTAGTCAATTTCAGCAGCTGGAGCTCACTTATGACTTTGGATCTGTTGTTCTCTCTCAACCCAAAGCCAGCGTGGTGTAGTGGGGAAGGTGCTGGAGTAGGAATGAGAAGACTCAGGTTCTCACACACCCCTCAGCCATGGATGCTTGGTGGTCGATGTAGGCCAATGCTCCCTCCTTTAGCCCAGCCTGCCTCACAAGATGGCTGCGGTAGAGATAAAATGAAAGGAGATCTTGAATACACACATTACAATAACTTAAGAGGGGGTCTTAAGGAGGGAAAAAAAAGAGCACTTAAATCTCATGGGATCTGAAATGCTTCCCAAGAAAGAGTTTCTTAGCTTCTCCTAGATCATAGGTTTTCAACCTTTTTCAAGCTGCGGACCCCAAAACATGTTGTTGCTACATGGCGGACCCCATTCTCACAAATTCAACTCATGACAAATTGACAATTTGTGTAGATTACTTTTTCCAAATTTTGAAATAAACCTATTAAAGTAAAGAAACAAAACCTATTTTGCAGAGGTAGGAAACCGATCTGAATAAAAATGGGCTGATCGGGGCATAGTGTTCAAGTTTTGTCTTGATCATGATTGTAATGATTATAATCATAAAACATATGATTGCACTCACAGTTTGTTTATTGTATGTATGTAGACATAGAGTATGAACACTGGAGACAAATTCCTTGTGTGTCCAGACACACCTAGCCAATAAATTCTGATTGTGATTGTGATTCTGATTAATAAACTACTGATTTACTTATTAGGTTGGAGATCTTCTCTGGCTGTCTCGGTGCACAAAAAGGTGCAGCTGTGAGAATTCGTCGACCTTTCACTGCATCCCAGCCAGTTGCAATCCTGGCCAGCAATGTGCAGTTCAGGATGGAAAGCTGGGCTGTAAGAACCAGCTGGCCACTTGCACGGTTTCTGGAGACCCTCACTACTTCACGTTTGATGGGGCCGTAGCCCACTTCCAGGGCAGTTGTGCTTATGAGATCTCAAAGACACCCAACTCCTCCTTGGATTTCTCCTTCCGGGTTGTGGCTACTAATAAGAAATTCCGGAATCCCCGAGTATCTTTTGTTTACCGAGTGGACATTTGGCTTAGCTCCAAACATCTCAGTTCTCACATTGTTTTGGAACAAGGAAAAGATGTGAAGGTGAGGACAACTTCTTGATATGTGCCCCAAAAGGGGGGGGGGGGGTAGAAAGTGTGCAATGAATCAACACAGTTTGTGATTGTTTGGAAGATATGGGATGACAGGGTAGAAGGAAGAGGATAGCAAATGATATAAGAAACAATATTTAGCTTGGAAAAAAGAAAGTTAAAATCTGGTAGGTTGTGCATACATATGAACGAAGTCATGTTATTTCTTGAGATGATAGAATACTACATTTCAACTGAAACACCCCAGATTTTTTTTAGTGATAAAAGAAGGTTGGCAATAAAATTATCTAATGGGTTGTCGACCTCTACTTTGTTGAAAGTCTTCAAGAAGAAGCTGGAGTCTCATTTGTTGAGATGTTGCTCTTTTCTCTACCTAACGGAGTAGGAAACAGCACCTGTGGGTCCCTCCAATTCTTAGCTGCTATGATTTTGCATCAGTCAGGAATTTCAGTACTTAGAAGAAGAAAAAAAGCAAGTCAATTAGTTAACCAATTACTGACATTGTCCACTGTGATGGAAGAATGTCACCATGATGTTAAAATAGGTAGTTTTGCCAAGAACAAGATGTTCTTAACTAGGGATTGAATCTGAGCGTTTCAAAGCATGTTCTCATAATACTGAGCTATGGCAAATGTGAGCTTTCATTCTATATATCCAGTTTTTAACTGTGATTTGGCCTCTAATTATTTTGCCTAATGAATCTATTATTGTCCTTGTATCTCACCTTATCTTCTGGAAGCTCAAAGCAACTTCAAGGGGTTTCTCTCCCAGAATACTAGAAAAATTAAATGTATTCCAGTCTATTCTCATCCAGTCTCTTCAAATTTGTATGAATTGGTCTGTAAAGGAGCAAAGCTATTACAGACTAGAATAGTGATGGTGAATCTGTGGCATGTGTGCCACAGCAGACACACAGAGCTCTCTCTGTTGGCAAATGAGTCAAGTTGCCCCAGCATTACCCCAGTGTTGAGCATGCTCAGAAAGAGAGTAGTGACACTGAGCGATGACCTCATGGGGCCCTGCGCATTCTCAGTAGAGAGTACATGTGCCAGGTGATGATGTCACAGGGCCGCGCACATGCTCAGAAAGAGAGTAGCGATGCTGGGTGATGACATCATGAGCCATGACTCATTAGCTGCTACTCATCTGGACACTCGGTGCTTTAAAGGTTAACCATCACTGGTCTAGAATAGGAACGTTGCCTCCTTGTTTTTCCCAAGGACATCCTGATCTGAGAGATTAGGAAATAGCAACAGGGACAATCAAAACAATGACTGCAATCCCTTGGAATCTCAGCCATCGTGTGAGACCATGTGGGCTTCATGTTGTGCTGAAGCCACCAGCCACTTCTGCTCCCCATGCAACTGGTTACTTATACCTAATCTTGATTTCCACTATATTTTTAGGTCGATGGGAGACGAATTGTTTTGCCAGCAAAACTTGAGCACTTGGTCAACATCACAAAAAGAAGACAGATGGTAACTGTAAAAAACGTTCCCAGTCTGGAGATCCAGTATAATGGCCGCCATGCTTTGTTTGTTCGTGTGGGTCCTGAATATTGGGGGAAGCTGAGTGGAATGTGTGGAAATTTCAATGGTTATCGTGATGATGACAAGGTTTTGCCCGATGGAAACAGAGCCAAAAATGATGCCGAATTTGGCAATGGTTGGGTATCAGACATCAGCCCCCCAAAGTAAGTTGATTTATAATGGCTTAGCTTCTCAGTTATGTTTATTTTAAAAAATAATTTTATTGATTTTTTTAAAAAATATAGCAATAAGAGACATACAAACTTAACTCAGAAAGTAAAAAAAAGTAGAAAGTGAAAGAAAAGAAAAGAAGAAAGGGGAAAATGTGACTTCTGATCTTCATCAGAATAAGAACAAACAAGCTTAGTAATCCTTCACCCCTTTGAGGTGAGATGTAGATATCTCCTCTTCCCATAACCACCCTTATCCATGCTCAAAAAATAATTCAGTCCTGGCGTCAACAAATGGACATAAAGAATTTCCAGAATGTTATGGAAACATGTCTTATTTTAACCTTGGTCAAATAGACCAACTTTGCACTCCTTCCTTTTGCTTCAAGCAATCTTGACCTTTAATATAATTTAATCTTCATAATAAGCTCTTCTTTCTTTTCAGATGCACTAATGACACAGGTGCTCTGCCACCATGCATACATCACCTAGAATTGGAGCAAAAGTGTAGGATCCTCACAGATCAACCTGGGCCTTTCTCAGAGTGCCACTGGCATGAGGATCCTGCTCCATATTACCATTCCTGCATTTTTGATCTTTGCCAGTACGGACAAGACCATGAGATGCTGTGTGCAGCAATAGAAACCTATGAGGAAATGTGCCAGACTCTCGGAGTGCAGGTGCCCAGTTGGAGGGAAGAGCTGGGATGTGGTGAGCTTCTTTCCTTTGGGTCCCTCAAATTGTCCTAGTATGCAAATGTTTATATATTTTTCAGTTTTAAAGCATGAAAAGTTTCAGAGATGCAATGCTGTCTTGTGTTTCCTTTGGAGGTTACTAGGAATTACAAGCAGCCTTTGACTCACAACTATTCATTTAGTTCAAAGTTGCAACAGCACTGAAAAAAGTGACAATTTTTCCCATTTATGACTGTTGCAGTATCTCCATGGTCATATGATCAAAATTCTGACCCTTGGCAACTGCCTCATATTTATAACGGTTGCAGTGTTCCAGGGTCTTTTGACTACCTTGTGTGAACTTCTGACAAACAAAGTCAATGGGGAAACCAAATTCACTTTACAACCGTGTTATTTGCAACAGAAATTTTGAGCTCAGCTGTGGTTATACGTTGAGGACTACCGTGGTACTTCGGTTCACAAACTTAATTCATTCCACGATTCTGATTGCGAACCGAATTGGTCGCAAACCGATTCATGATCTTGCCTAGAGGAAGCCATGACCATGTGTCAGAGCAGGGAAGATGACCGCGAATTGTGTTCGTCGCCCAGTTTGCAGCCGGAAGCAAAATTTTACTAATGCTGCTGTTTGCGAACCGAATTGTTCGTGAATAGAAGCATTCGTGAACCAAGGCATTATTGTATCTGTAACTGCAAATAATCTTATTAATATCAATGTTCAGCTGGCTTTCTATTAAACATAGACCCAGTTATGGATGTATTTATTTACAAATATTCAGAATGAGCCAAGATGGAGGGACAGAGTTTCACACCCCCAACTCATGGTTGCCTTTTCCACACCAAAGATTTACAGAGCCCTTCCTGCCTTTCCAAATGTGGAAGATGTTGGTGCCTCATTTTAACCTTTTCCATTCTTTTCTCCTTAGCTATTACCTGCCCACCCAATGCTTACTACGATTTCTGTGGCACAGCCTGCCCACTCACTTGTGCCAATCACACGGCTCTCATCCAATGTCCCAAGCCATGCATAGCAGGATGCACTTGTCAGGAGGGGCATGTTCTGAACGAAGGTGCATGCATTCCCCTGGGGCAATGTGGCTGTCAGCAAAATGGCCGCCACTATCAGCTGGGAGAAGAAGTGATTCTGCCGGACACCTGCAGCAAAAAGTGCTCTTGCAAACAACCCGGCCACCTTCTGGAGTGCCAAGAGCTTACCTGTGGGCCTCAGGAGATATGCAAAACCATGGATGGTGCTTGGGACTGTTATCCTGTGTCATACAGCACTTTGTGGGTATTTGACTACTTTCATTTTATCACGTTCAGCGGGGCAGCCTTTAGCTATCAAGGAGGATGCACGTACATCCTCACCCATTATTGTGGTCCTCCCGGCAAGCTACCTGCATTCACCATCCACATAGTAAAGGGACACAGATACTCCACTGCAGCATCTCCGACTAGGCAACTTACCCTGGATGTCTATGGGGAGCACATCGCTGTACAAGAAGGTCAGGAAGGCAAAGTGCAGGTAAGAGGGACATTCTGCAAACACTGAAGAAAAGATCCTTCCAGAAGCAGTATGTGAGGAATTTTATCCTTGTGCATTCTGGTGTGAAACCAATGCCCAAGATGGGAATGGGAGAACTCAGGGCCGCCAACCCAGTGTGGCCAGCAGAGGGCGGCCATCTCGCCGCCACCAACTCGGTGTGGCCTTCTCAGTGCTGCTGTTTCGGTGCGAGCTATTTGTAAGCTACACTGAATCAGCTACACCAAATTAGCTACACCAAATCAGCCACACCGAATCAGCTACACCGAATCAGCCACACCAAATCAGCGACACTGAATCAGCTACACCCAATCATCATATTCCCATTCAAGGCAGGCCATTCAAGAAAGCCTCAGTACATGTTGACAGATGGTAGACGAAACAGAATATTGAACTGAGCATGGAGAGGAAAATATGCTATAGCTATAGGTAGTCCTGGACTTACAACAGTTCAATTAGTGACCATTCAGAGTTACAACAGTACTGCAAAAAGAGACATGATCATTTTTCATACTTATGACCATTGCACCATCCCCGTGGTCATGTGATCAAAATTCAGACGTTTGGCAACTGACCCATATTTATGACGGGGGCAGTGTCCCAGGGTCATTGTGAACTTCTGATGAACAAAGCAATGAGGAAAACATATTCCCTTAACAGCCCTGTTACTAACTTAGCAACTGCAGTGATTCATTTAACAACTGTGGCAAGAAAAGTCGTAAGATGGGCAAACCTCACTTAGCAAATGTCTCACTTAGCAAGATAAATTTTGGGCTCAGTTGTGTTCATATATCGAGGACTACCTGTATATCTCAAGTTTAGCCCTGAAAAATAAGAAACGGTAAGAAAGAAACTCAAGATGGCCCCATCTTGCCTCTTTGGTATAAATCCCAGAACGAGGCATGTCCACCCTGTTCCTATGAAGACCACATAGATGTTTCTCTGTGGTCATTTTGAGTAGAGCTTGACTCAAGAGAATCTTTGCCTTTTACCTTAAATTAATCATCCTTGGGTTAAAAATTGGGGCCTGCTGATCCATTCATTCTTAAGGATTTCTAGCATCACGTTTTTGTCTTAGGTCAATGGACTCTTGGTGGATCTGCCTGTTATCCTGGCTTCTGGGAAACTCTATGCCTATTACGGTGGATCGTCAGTCATCGTTCAAACTGAGTTTGGTCTCTCCATCTCCTACGACTGGTCTTACTATCTGTCCGTTTCTGTTCCTGAGACTTATTCTGGCTTCCTCTGTGGTCTGGGTGGAGATTTCGGTGAGAACCGTCACCAGGACTTCAGGACTCCCAATGGCTCTGTTGTTCACGGTGCAGACATTTTTAGCAACAGCTGGGAAAAGACGGATGGCCCTTTCTACTGTGCAGCGGTTGAGGTTTCAGCCACATGCAGTGAAACTCAACTAGCCCTCTTCAGATCTCAGAATTACTGTGGAATGATCAACCACAGAGAAGGACCATTTCAAGAATGTGGCAACCTTATGGGCCTTCAGAACCACATTGAAAATTGTGTCATGGATCTTTGCACAAGTCAGGGGGATCATAAGAGCCTGTGCAAAGCCCTCCAAAGCTATGTGTGGCAATGTCAGGTTCGTGGGATCAACATTCAGCCTTGGAGAGAAATTACGGGGTGTGGTAAGTGAGTCTCCATTGAATAAATTTCAATGGTTCTCGTTTCCTTGAAAGAGAAAAGCAAATTGATTTTTCAATTTTTACAATCAGTATATATCGTATTAACAAATATCATAACATAATAGAGTTCTTTATTCCTTATTCTTAATAGTCCCTTATTTTCAATCCTTTCCCCCTTCCTTTCCTCCTCTGTCTTTCTTTTTTACTTCTTTCTTTCTTTATTCTTCTCTCTCTTATTCTTCCAGCTTCTTCTTCCTCCTGTTCACTTCGTTCTTCTCTTATTTTATTCCTAATAATAATTTTTTATCATCTAGTCTCATATTAGCAAAACATTTCTCTTAATCTAGTCTGTCTATATACCTATTCCATATATGATTTCTAATTCCTTTAATATTTATATAACATTAAATTTATCTCCTTTCCTCAATTTCATTAGATTTCCACATTTACCAATTTAAAAGTGGGTCAAAAATTATTCCTTGTTTCCACATACAGTTAATTTCCCTTTTAGAGTTTTACATCTTTAAAAATTCCAAAATGACACATTTTGTATAACACATTCTCCTCCTTGTTAGGCACTCTTTGCATACCTTGGCAGACAGTTGCTCCACATTTGCATTTTTAATTTGCATACTTTTCTTTCCTTCCTTCCTTCCTTTTTCAGAACATTCTTTCAGATATTGTTAAATGACAATTCCCACCACCTGTCGTCATAGGCTATGTAAATTAACACCTGACAGGAGTAGAAAATCAACCTTTGGAAGACCATGGGTTCACACATATCGCATTAAACCTATCTTTGCATAAAGCATTTTCTGACCAGTTTCTTTGGTATTGGATAAAATGGCATGCTTATATCTTTCAGAGCTGACCTGCCCACCAAATAGTCGTTATGTACTTTGTGGCTCTCCCTGCCCTGCCTCTTGCACCCAACCAACTGGACCTCCAAGTTGCTTCCAGGGCATGTGTGTAGAAGGATGCCAGTGTGAATCAGGGTTTGTGCTGAGTGGCACCGACTGTGTGCCATGGGAGCAGTGTGGCTGCAGCTACAACGGACGATATTACTTGAAAGGGGAAACGTTCTTCCTGGAAGGAGAAGGTTGTCAAAAAAAGTATCACTGTGATGGCTCCATCTCTGCCATTGAAGCTGATGGTTCCTTCTGTGGTCCTGAGCAATTCTGTGTCACTCAGAAGGGAGTATTCGGCTGCCATGCATTGCCAGATGGGATCTGTCGAATTTCTGGATTTCTCCACTACACCACCTTTGATGGGCAGCAGTACAGCTTCCAAGGTACCTCCACATACGTTTTGGTGGAACTGTGCCCAACATCCAAGTCTTTACCTTCTTTCAGGGTTGAGGTGGAGAATGAGAGGTTGCTCAACAGCCCTTTATCTGTACTGTCAAAGATTATTGTATCAGTGAACAATACTCAGATATACCTGCAGAGAGAGCATCAAGGAACAGCCAAGGTAATAAAATAAGACCAACATCTGTAATTAGATTCTAGGCAATTGTTTTGTTTTTTGTAAATTGAACTAGTGAAACTTTTGGCTGGTGAGGATAAATTCAATCTTTCTTAACCTGATGGTCTTTTGATGATGTGAGTCTACAGTTTGGAGGCGAGGCGAGGCGAGGCAAGGCAAGACGAGGCAAGGCAAGCTTAGGTTAAGATGAGATGAGATGAGATGAGATGAGATTTCTTTATTGGCCAAGTGTGACTGGACACACCAAGGAATCTGTTGTTGGTGCACATACTCTCTGTACAGAATACATTCATCATGTCAAAGGATACATAAAATATATTCAACATGTCACAAGATACATTTTTGGGGAAAGGCAAAGAACAGTCGTAAAATTTCTAGATAAGCAATTTACAAGTCATACTAGGATCTTGAATAAAACAACTACTATAGATTGATGGATATAAGCAACAAGTTAATTTTTTTCATACATTAAGAGAATAGATAATTAGATTAGTTTAGAAAAGATTAAGTTAGAATTTCCCACCATAAACTGCCATAATCCACGATCATAATCATGAAATGCATTCAACATGTCATCATATCATAAACACCATCATCATGTCATAAAATACATTCATCATGTTGTAAGTTTCATTTTTTGATTGGTATAGAGCAGTTATAAAATAAATTTCCATACAGGCTATCACTAAGTTCTACTAGGGTGCTAAATAACAACTACTGTGGATTGTATGATTGCAAGTTAATTGTTATACGAATTACAGAATAGGAATTAGAGAATAATACAATTAAGGAATAGGAATAGGTAATAGAAAAGATGAGAAGGATAATAGTAATATATCCCTACTAGTTAGATTAACAGCGTTGAGGAGGTTAGTTGTTTATCAGAGTGATGGCATGGGGGAAAAACTGTTTTTATGTCTAGTTGTTTTGGTTTGCAATACTCTATACCAACGTCTGGAAGGAAGTAGTTGAAACAGATTACATCCAGGATGCAAGAGGTCTGTAGTTATTTTCACAGCCCTCTTTCTTACACATGCAATGTACAGATCTTCAATAGAGGGTAGGTTTGTATCACTTATTTTTTTCTGCTGTTTGAATTATGCGACGATTTGTTATGCTAATGACGCCAGGAATTGCAATTCCAATGTAGTTAATCAGGCTTCTAACACTTACATAACATCTGTTCTCTTCAATAATTGCTACTTCCTTAGCTGCTTTGGAGGAATGATACCAATTAATTAGATTCCAAAGCCCCAATTACTTTTATGTCATTTTTTTTGAAGTGCTTCTTGAGTTTTCTATTGGTAGCAATAAATGGTCTTTGTTCTCCTCTTTCACACAGATTGATGGAATGGTAGTAAACCTTCCAGTACAAATCTGGGCTTTAGGAATCACCATTTATCAACATGGATTTTATACTGTTTTAAAAACAGAGTTTGGTTTAATAGTGAATTATGACCCAGGTCACGATCTCTTTGTTCTGGTTTCCCCTGAGTACTGGGGCCTGACATGTGGTCTGTGTGGGAACTTCAATGAATTCATAGATGATGACTTTATGATGAGAAATGGCTCAACTACAGAGAACACACTGGACTTTGTCCTGAACTGGAGCTCAGAAACTAATCTTGGTGATACTGGTGAATCGGTTGCCTTTATTCCAGTACTTGAACAAGGAGAACATCTCACTCACTTTAAATCTCTGTGCTGGATCATCCAGAACCCAGATGGGCCATTTGCTTCTTGCCATCTCCAGGTGGATCCACTCTCCTTCTTCACAGACTGCATTTCAGACCTTTATGCCTCCTCTGGAGACAGTAGCGTCCTATGTCACTCCGTTCAGATATATGTTGCGGCTTGTCAGAGAGCCAACATCACCATCCCACCTTGGAGGACAGGAGATTTCTGTGGTAGGTGAAGAACCTGCATTTATTCCTTGAACTTCAATATAGTTATCCTGAACACCCTGTGCCTTCTGAATCTTCTCCACTTTAGGTCAAGCAGTTCTTAGATAAAGCATCCTAAAGCTTTAAATCCTTCAAACATGTGATTGGTAAAAGGGTTGTTGAATTACCTACTTTGTTAAATTCTGAGATAGCAATTGAGAATCACTGTGTTTTACCATGTAATGAGGTCATCAGTTTTTAAAATTTAATTTAATTTAATTTAATTTATTGCATGTGTATGCCGCCCTTCTCCTAGGACTCACGGTGGCTCACAGCAATCAATACAATCAATACAAAAACATGTTAAAAACATTTTAAAAATTTAAAATGCAGTCACCCATCATTCATGGCCATATCTCACCCGATCACCGGGTGAGATCAATGACCCCAGGCCTGCCGGAAAAGCCAGGTCTTCAAAGCCTTTCGGAAGACCATTAGGGTTGGGATGGTCTGGATCTCTGCAGGTAACTGGTTCCAGAGAGCTGGGGCAGCCACAGAGAAGCCCCTCCCCCTGTCTTAAGCTGCAATTCCATGTAGTTATATGGGCCCATGCACTGTTGTCCAATGCCACAAAATCCCAAGTCTTTCCAAAGTATTACACTGAGTTCACACAACATGCCAGGTTAGACTAAGATAGAGTTAAGTTGCCTGGTATTCAGCATGCTGTAGAACCTCTTAAATTTGATAAATCAGAATAGCAATTATGCCATAATATGATTTATTACTTTCAATATGACATGCTATGCCTCCCTACAATTGTGTTTATTAATCTTACAGTTCACTGCCCACTCAAACCTACAATTCACGGTGCTTTTGAATTAGGATAAGATTGTAGTAAATGATTAGCAAATAGACATGTTTTAGTCTGCATATTGTAAGCTCCAGGGACTCTATTGCTTTTTGTCAGATCTTGCTTACTCCTTCTGAAACCTTGAAGACATTCCCTCCCTTTAATGGTATAATATCTTGAGCAGGTCTTGATTGCCAGACCAACAGTCACTATGAACTCTGTGGAACTCCCTGCCAGGACATCTGCTCACATGTTTGGGTCAAGCTTCACTGCCTTCCTACATGCTCTGAAGGATGCTTCTGTGACCAAGGGTACTTACGCAACGGAAACCATTGCATTCCAGAACATCAGTGTGGTTGCATGTACAATGGGCTGAATTATAAGGTAAAATCCTAGACAGCAATAGCAATAGCACTCAGATTTATATACTTTATTTACAGCCCTCTCTAAGCGGTTTACGGCACATTGCCCCCAACAGTCTGGGTCCTCATTTTAATGTGAGGTAACCCTCACATCACAAGGCCTACTGACCACATGAAGCCCTTAGCAAAACATCAACACTGACATCCCTTAAAAGTTCGCTGAAGATGTTACCTAGTCTGGTACCAAAGCATTTGGAAACCAACCCACAAGATCGCAGAATGAACCTCCCCTCTCATCCTACACCAGAGCTACAGATATTCACCACTGTTGCAAACTGAGGAGTTGTGTTGACAGGTGATGCTTGAACTTCATACTCTTATGAATTCCATTGTTAACATTTCTTTGGCATGCATTGCAGATTGGGGACCGGGTCTGGCTGCCAGGTTGCCATGAGCAGTGCAGTTGTTATGGCCCCTCTGACTTCCGCTGTGTTGCTGCCAGTTGTGCTCCTGGACAGACATGTACTGTGAAGGATGGAAAAGTAGGCTGTCACTCCCCATGGGGAACCTGCATGGTGACTGGGGACCCCCATTACTTTACTTTTGATGGGTCGGTGGCACATTTCCAAGGCACCTGTGCCTACGAGATCTCAAAGACTTGCAACGCCTCCTCTCCGTTCTTCTACCGGGTTGTGGCACAGAATCAACATCGTGGAAACCCTTGGGTGTCTTTTGTGACTCGAGTGGAAATCTGGTTGAAGAGCAGCACCCAAAGCTTCCATATTATCCTAAGGAGCGGTCAAACTGTAGAGGTATGTGGAATATTACTATAGGGCAGTGATGGCGAACCTATGGCACACGTGCCACAGTGAACATGCAGAGCCCTCTCTGTTGTCACGCAAGCCAAGTTGACCCAGCATCGCCCCAGAGCTGAGGATGCTCAGAAGCAGAGTAGCAGTGCCGGGTGATAATGTCACGACACCATGTGTAAGCTCAGAAGGGAGTAGTGGCATCGGGCGATGATGTCATGAGCCGCAACTCGTTAGCTGCGACTCGTCCAGGCACTCAGTGCCTAAAAGGTTAGCCATCACTGCCATAGGGGATTCTAGCTACAACGTAGCTGTTTTTGAGCCTGTCTGTTCTGTGTTTGAATCTGAGGTTGTCCTGTGGCCACTAATCGCCTTTTCCTTCACTGATCATCCAACTTCCTTTAAAACCATTGGAGTTGATAACCATCACTACTTCCTGTTAGCAAAATACAGCTATCGCTGCATGTGTGGATGAATACAGGTAGTCCTTGACTTGCAAGAGTTCATTTAGTAACCATTCATAGTTAAAACAACACTGAAAAAAAAGTAACATGACTGTTTTTCACGGTTACAGCCTTTGCAGCAACCCTGTGGTCACATGATCAAAATTCAGATACTTGGCAACTGGTTCACATTTATGACTTTTACGGTGTCCCGGGGTGCCATGTGACCCCCATTTGTGACCTTCTGACAAGCAAAGTTCGTGGGGAAGACAGATTCACTTAACAACCGGCTTACTAGTTATCCACTGCAGGGATTCATTTAACAACTGTGACAAGAAAGATCATAAAATGGAGCAAAACTCAACAAGTGTCTCACTTAACAACAGAAATTTTGGGCTCAATTGTAGCCATACGCTGAGAACTACCTGTACTTTTATCTCCTAAAGTTTCCAACATTCATCTTTAACGAATGACTCCAAATTCCAACAATGTAGGAGAGGGATAAATATTTCTGTTGATCACGTTCATGATTCAATATGATTTATCCAGCTTACTTCCCTAATTCTACTTTCCTTTTCCAGGTCAACCAGGACACGGCGGAACTGCCTCATATCCTAGAATCCATGGGCTCCATTTCCAAGATCAAAACTATGGTGATAATCAAGTTAGCAGCCAATGTAGAAATCCATTATAATGGCCGATACACTCTCTTCATTAAAGTGGGACCAGAGTACCAGGGGAAGCTGTGTGGAATGTGCGGGAATTTTAATGGTATTCCAGAGGATGATAAAGCGTTGCCTGATGGAAGCAGAGCCCAGAATGATTTGCATTTTGGCAATGCTTGGAAAACAGAGACCAGCCCAGCAGGGTAAGAAAAGATTTAAAGATACGCCTAACACATACATGACATGATGGATGCAGTTGATGATGATGAAGAGATCTTATGATTGTAATCACTGTTTGTCAATGGCAGCCTTATGGATGTACTTTATGATTATGAATGTATCTTAAGATTGTAATCACAGTTTGTCAGTTATAGCCTGTATGTAGGAATAGAGCATGTACACCGGAGACAAATTCCTGGCGAATAAATAAATTCTGTTCTGTTCTAAATTAAGCCTCACGGCTCTGTTGTGAGACCAAAGAAATTAAAGTCATTTTGCATTCCAAAATAGATGCAAATATTGCACATCTGTGTATGAAAGAAAAGCTGCCACAAATGATTACAGATGTATTACTATATTGCAATGCTGTATTTTTATGTTTTTTTTATTTTTATTTTTATGGAGCTATGAATGCATTTTTTGCTACTGCTAATCATGCACTAACGAGGGAGGCATCTGATCCTCAAGAATCAACAACATGTTTGATAAAACATCGTTGCTTCATTTCCTGCATTTGCTAGAGTTGCGTTTCTCATCCTCGACAACTTGAAGATGTGAGGACTTCAACTTCTCCTGGCTGAGGAATTCTGGGAGTTGAAGTTCACACATCTTCAAGCCATCAAGGCTGAGAACCATCGCACCAGAGATATGAAAGCTATTCTTCTATTTATTTAAATTTTGCTATCAGACCTCCAACAAAACCAAGCCCTCTTGCTTTGTTGTTATTGTTATTTTATTAAGGTGTTCGGATGACAATTCCACCATGGAACTCTGTGAAAATCTGCAGGAATACGAAGAGCTCTGTGGGATTTTGGTCAGCCAAATGGGACCTTTTGCCAAGTGCTACTGGCACTTGGATCCTTCCCCGTTTTATTTGGCCTGTCTGTATGATTTATGCCACTATGGGAGAAATAACAATATGTTGTGCATCAGCCTTGCAGCTTATGAGGAAATGTGCCTCCTTGAGGGGATTCAGACCCCAGACTGGAGAGCTTCCGTTCAATGCCGTGAGTGTTCACCTCTCTCTTGTTCAACAAATTTTGGAGAATCTTGTGATGGGTGGGTCACCTCAGAGAAGGATCTAGGGATGGGTCTTGGGGAGGGGTCTGGTCTGGGTCAGGTCAGGTGAGGGGGTTGTGATGGGTCTTGGGAGGGGTCAGAAGTGAGTCACATCAGGTGAAGGTCTTGTGATGGGCTTTGTGAGGAGGTTGGGTGTGGGTAAGGTCAGGTAAGGAGCTTGTGATGGGTCTTGTGATAAGGATACCACAGCCCCTCACTTGTCCTGATCCAGACCTGACCCCTCATAAGACCCACCATTCCCTGAGGTGACCCGCCCATGACAATACCTAATGACCATACCAAGCCCTTATCTGTTAAATAGTTTTATAGTTGTAGTTGTAGTTGTAGTTGTAGTTATAGTTATAGTTATAGTTATAATTATAGTTATAGTTATAGTTATAGTTATAGTTATAGTTATAGTTATAGTTATAGTTATAGTTATAGTTAT
>JANHFO010002156.1:22677-33869 GCA_032468095.1 Pareas carinatus
GGAGCAGGATTTCCCAATCTTAACCACTTTAAGGCGAGTGAACTTCAACTCCCAGAATTCCCTAGCCAGCATGGCTGGCTGGGGAATTCTGGGAGTCGAAGTCCACCCGCCTTAAAGTTCTCAAGATTGGGAAACCCTGCGCTAAATGATGAAATTTGGAACGAACTTCCCTCAGAAATACGAACTATTACTGATCTTCGTGCCTTCCGTCAGGCCACTTAAGACCTTACTATTTACATAAGCCGGGTTGTCCTGACCCCTCTGTTTTTTATTTGGTTTTAAATTTTTAATGGTAATTTTAGTTTGAAATCCAGCCAATTTATTTAATATTTTAAAGGGTTTTTATTAATTGTTATGTTTGTGTTTTATCCTGGCTGTACACCGCCCTGAGTCCTTCGGGAAAAGGGCAGTATATAAATAAAATAAAATAAACAAATAAATAAATCCTCAAAAAAGACATCAATGAGCTTCTACAGAGATGCAAATTTCCTTCCCGGCCCAGATTCAGAGCTCAAATGGTGGGAAAACGTGCTTTGCATTTTAATCCCCTGAACCCATAAGCTTTCACCTATGCTGAACTGCAACTCCCATCTACCCCAAGCAGTCTGGCAAATTCCTGGTTTTGAGTCGTCATTTCTACATTGGAAAAGGCAGACGGTAGGGGGCGCGAGTCATCGATTCAGCGTCTCGATGGTTAAAAGAGGATAGAGCAGACCCGAACGCAAAACTCAAAGAATGATGGGATTTCCGCGTTTCAGCCGACGGCTTATTAGGGAACTACGCTTCCCACAATCCCTGGCATTAAGCATCACTTCTCCTCACGTGACGACTGGGGCTCTTCTAGTTTTCCTGTCTGGCCGCGGTGCACTATTGTAAGAATAGCGTGAGAAACAATCTTAAGGACGGTAAGAATTGTTTCCCCCCCCCATCCCGTTCTTTGCAAATGCTTGCAATGGAATAGAGCATGCGCACATCCTACCGTCCGGTCTGCATTCTAACCCCTTCTTTCATTTCCCGCCTCCCGCCCGGCAGCGTGCGCGTGCACTGACCGTTGTGCTAGTTGCTCAGTTCCTTCTCCACGGCGCGCACGTGCAGAGGATCAACCGGCCACCCTAACCCCACCCTCAGAGGGAGCCACGCCCTTTCCTGTGATCGTGGTTCGCGCCGCCCTTGCTAGTGGCGGGCCATTAAGCCAGCGCAAGGCATGCTGGGATGCGAATTTCTGGATTCGGCGCTGTAAGGCGGCGGGAACGACCTAAAATGGCTGCCAAAGGGCGCAAAGCCTGTTGGGAACTCGCTTTCTTTTCCCCTCCTCCCCTCACGACGTGGAGGCTGACCTGAATCAACGAAGCGAAGTTCAGGCGAAGCGAATTTGTCTTATCCTGAGGGGGCCTGATGATCCTGCAGGGTTAAGGAAATCCCCCGTGATCCTTTTAATCCTTGATCCCCTGCATAAGAAGTTGCAAGGTGTTTTTTTGTGTGTGTGTGTTTTTAGCGACGTCGATGGCGCTTAGGGGTTGAACAGCCGAGAGCCCTGAAAATCGAGGCAAATTAAATAAAATCCAACCCCTAATGGAGCTGAAGTATTTAATTAATTAATTAATTAATTAATTAATTAGACTTCTATACCACCCTTCTCCACATGGGACTCAGGGCGGTGTACAGCCATATAAAATACACAAAATGCATACATGAAGATTAAAACTATATTAAAAATATTATTCTTTGAATGATGTTTTTTTCTGCAAATAAATAGTTTGATTTAGAGTGGGTTTTTTTACAAAAAAATCAGAATACAGGTAGCCCTTAATTTTAGGGACCACAATTTCTGCTGTTGAGACATGGGTTAAGAGAGCTTAGCTCCGTTTTATGACCTTGCCACCGTCGTTAAGCAAATCGTGGCAGTTGGTAAGTGAGTAGCCCGGATGTGAGGCTTTCCCCATTGACTTCGCTTGTCAGACGGTCGCAAAAGGATTGCGTAGACTTGGGGAAACGGCGACGGTCATAAACAGGAACCCGTTGTCCAAGCAGCAGAATTTTGGATTACGTGACCATGGGGATGCAATAACAGTCATAACTGTGAAAAAAATGGTCATAACTCACATTTTTCAGTGCCACTGTAACTTGAACAGTCGCTAAAATAGCTGTTGTAAGTTGAGGACTACCTGTACATGGTTTATAAAGTTTTCCTTGGTTTTTGTCTTGAATATTCCTTTGTAAAGCAAAGTTATAAACAGATATCCCGCCCCCCCCCATCCTTATCAGTCTCTTTCAGACTTGCCCATTTTGGGGGAGGTGCCCTTTATTTTTTTCCCCCAAGAATGTATGTTTACTGTACAGGTAGTCTTCGACTTAACAACCGTTTGTTTAGGAACCAAAGTTACAACGGCACTGAAAAAAGTGACAGTCTTTTTTTTCACACGGCCATTGTAGCATCCCCAGGTCAAAAGTCAGATGCTTGGCGACTGGCATGTATTTATGATAATTGCAGTCTCCTAGGATCATGTGATCCCCTTTTGTAACCTGACAAATAATAACCATGTTACCGACTTAACTGCGATGATTCACTTAACTGAGGTAAAAAATGTTGTAAAATGATGCAAAACTCAATTCACTTGTCTTGCTTAGCAGTAGAAATTTTGGGTTCAATTCCATAAGTCAAAGAATACCTATAATTAGTGTGCACCTAAGCATTCTGCATGGTTTCTTCTGTTCTCTACTACTATTTTTTTTAAAAAAAATACTTTTTAGCAGAGCTCAGTTCCCGGTAAATACCCCATGTATTTTTTTTAGGGCCCAATAAATATCTCTTTTGCCATTTTTAAAAAATGTCTTTTGAAACTATTTCTTGGGTTCCTAGAAATCTTCCATACAAATGCTACCCATATGTATTGGTTATTAATATTTTAAAAGATTTTAGGTATTGATGTTATATACTTAAACTGAGAGGTTTCTATATTTTGTGATTGTACTTAAAAAAAGTTGAAAGTCACTTTTTTATATATTTGTTTTATATATTTCTGTTACTTTTTAATCTTTCCCTTTTATCTCCTCCCTTATTTTCCTTTATGTTATATATATATAAATAAAAACAACAACTGCTATTCATGTCTGACTCAGAAGTACTCAAATTCAGTATGACCCATTCAGGACACATCTATTGGGAAATGTTTTTTTAACCTTTCTTTTGCTTTACTTCACAGATGAATCCTACAATAAGTCCAGGGTCGCCATCAGCTGTTTCTTCTGGACGTTTTTTGCACTGTTCTGTCTTGTCAAGGAATATGACTGGTAGCCAAATCATCCCAAGTTGGGAACGTGATGTGCCATACAAAATTCCACGGATCAAACCCAGACACAGATTGGTGAATTTCAGTGGTGTACCAGGGTCTCGGTAATCATATGCTGTGAGGTTTTCAGATAAATATGAACAGATCCTGTTTAGACCTAAATTTGTGATAGAGGAGAACTCATTCATCTGCATTTATTCACATGTGGCCATTGCTGAAGAATCTGAAAAGATGTCAAGAGAGCAATGCTAGAGGCATTTTTGTGATACTCAAGCTCAGTAGCTTAACTAGCCTTTCTTCAAAACAGGGTTGGGCAGTTAATTTTCCCAAGGGGCCATATGAGAAACTGGAACTGTTGTGGAGGGCCGTACCAATAGGGCTGTCTGCTTATTTACATTTGATTTCTAATGTCCTATTGATCTCATGTGGGCTGGACAGGGACAGCCAAATGGATATGGCCCAGGGGCCATAAAATACTCAGGTCTGCTTTAAAGGGAAAATGGAGGAGGTTAAGGCAGAGGGGACAACAGCAAAGTACTATAAAAGTGATACTGAAGGGAAGGTTTTGCAGCTTAGGGTTTTCAAAGCAATAAGTTGCTGTTAGACATTTTATGAGCTGTGGTGATACAATGGTTAGCAGTATTGTAGGCTGACTGTGCCAACAGCCAAGAATTCAATTCCAACCGGCTCAAGATTGACCCAGCCTTCTATTCTTTCAAAATCGGAAAATGGGAACCCAAATTTTTGAGGGCAATATGTTGACATTGTAAGTAGCTCAGAGAGTGCTTTCAAGCACTGTGGGGTGGTAGATAAGTCTTAAGGGCTAGTGGTATTGCTATTTTATTTTAAAAGTATGTCGGTGGTGCAAAAATAACCATGATGTTTAGCTTCTTAATGCAAGTCCTCATTTCTTTTTTTAGGTGCCAGTCAGTATCCCTTGCTTTCAAGCGACATCTGGAAAGACAAGATCAGTTAAGTGTGGAGGAAAATGAGAGCTACAGCTAAGAAGGCATTGGCACAAAAAAGTGCCTCAAATCATTTTTGTACTTCATATTGTTGGGTATACAGGTGGCACTTGATGGCTTAGTCTGGCAAAATTTAACTTTTTGTTCAGAGGTAGATGTTAAGTCATTGTATGCTTACAAGACTATCCAAGTTGTGGCCGAACAACCAAACTCTCAACTAATAACCTATAATTAAGCCTGCCCTTTCGTGTTGCTTTCTATCACATTGGAACCTTCTTGGGCTATCATGGTGTAGACATTCCTGACAACATAACTGAGTACAGTGCAGCCTCATGAGTGATGAGAAATACTGTATAAAGGACCACTTTGTGTTTTGGAGGTCCTCCTGTTTGCAAAAACTTTCCAAAATGTTTCTATTGAAGCGCCACCTTCCATAAGGGGCTTGTTAGCTTGGCCATGGTGAGCTCAGCACTACTTGGTTCTAACTAGGATTTTATTGGATCGAGGGATGATTTATCACTGATTTCTGCACCTCAACAGGGAACCCAGCTCTAAACATTTTCTGTCAGAGGAGAAGATGGCTGCCCGTTTTAACTCCCTTAGCCTGGACAACGACCACATCTACAGTTCTAATGGCTTCCCTGTTCACAGTGAAAACCCCAGATGGCAGCAGGCATACGCACAGTTGAAAGAACTACAACAGAGGTACCAGAAACCATGGCAGCTTTGTGCTTTTAAAAAGAGGGTTCAGGGAAGCGGATTATCATGACTTCCTCACATGAGGCCTTCTCCACCTCAGGCTGTCTCAGGATGGAGCAAGTGAAGAAACTAGCTTTACAGAAGAGCTGACCACAGTTATTGTAGATGGTGAATTCATGATGGGAGACTGCCCTATGCTGATGCCGTCTTCCATCACGTTAGGAGGTAGCATCGCCCCTGAAGAAATGTTTCTTTCTTTGTGAGTATTAATGAAGCACAGATTGATTTGCTTAACGACCAATCACTTAGTGGCCGTTCAAAGTTATGAGACATCCAGGGGGGGGATTGCTAAGCAAAGCAATCTTGCTTAACGGCTATCGCCACGAGTCCATAATGGGCGGACTCTATTATAGTCATATGTCAGACTACTTGTAGGAATAAAGGTGTAGCAAGGAAAGTGGATGGATTGAGCAATTAATCACCTTCCTCCCTAATTTTTACAGGAATCCTTGTACGGAGGTTGTCCTGTGGAGCCCTCATAGTAACTCCCTCTTGCATACCATCAGGACACTAATGGCTCCCTCATCGGTCCAGCCCCATCTAGAAGCAGTGGCAAACCAAGAGGAAATGGAAATATGAATCACCAATTTTACTTCCCTTTGAAGTCAAATTCAATCCTCTGTCTGGTTGTGTCTTTCAACAAAAGCACCTTTATCCAGTCAATATAAACATTTCACTACAAATATTTTTACTCCACCATGGTGGCATTTGTTGTTTTCAGCTAGCTGCAATAATCCAATTCTATCTCTTCCATCCACATAATGTACAGTATACCTGCAACTAAATCCAATATATATCACTATATTTTTCTCTTTCAAAAAGAAAATCAGCAAATACTTGCCAGGGCATTGTAATATACTTTTGAATAAAGATTAAATGGGCATTCTAACCACTTCTTTTATACTTTATTAGGCAGAAGTCAGATTTTTAATGTCCATCAAAGTTGGAAGAATTTAAGGGTTTTTTTCTTGACTTTTTGTTTCACATAAAGAGAATGCCACATTTTTACACTGCCCAATTTGAGAGAAGCTGGCATTATGAACTCTTCCTGTTGGAACCTAAGGAGTGGGTGTAACAGACAAATAAAAACAGCAGAAGAATTTTTATATCTAAATGTCTTTATTGAACAGTGGTATATCCTTAACAAGTCTGATGCCATTAGCAGTGGGTTAAAATGAGATGTTTTAGTTATCTACAGAGTTGGGTGTATATAAAATAATTAATGAAGCAAATATATTGCACAGAGGGTCCCAATGTTAAAACAGGACAGATTCTCTGTAATACCCAAAGGATCATAAGTTGGCAACTTCTCATCTAAATCCGGACATAATTTCATATTCCTATATTTAGGCTTATGCTTCCATTTCTTACTTCATTTCTCAGTTTCTGGAGGTAAAACCAGAATTACCGAATGGTACTTGAATTACAGCTGCAAAGGTCATAATGTCCTTTTTCAAACCCACCTTGTGGACAGTTGGCTATTTTCTCCCCAACATCTGGATTGAAGGACGGCTAATGAAAAGATGGAAAACTCCAAATCCTGACAGGAGAGCTACACAGCTTGGTCCTAAACTACATAAGAGTATTCAGAGCAAGGCTAAAGAGAGACAAGAAGGAAAACTTCCAATACTATTGGCTGGGAAATTCTGATACGTTTTTTGCTGGATTTCTTCTACTTCCTCCTATTATTACGTGAACCTAAGCACAGCTACAGACACTGGATGAGCTTGCTCCAAAATAATCATAATGCCCACCTTCACCCTGCAGTGTTCTTACTGTGACTTAAATTTGAATATTTGGTTGTATTCTGCAAGTCCAGCACTCAACCATCAGACCATAAATGGAGAAATAAAATACAATGAATACGCAATGATGCAGGGAAGGGCTCTTTTTAGTTGTGGGGAGAAGGACAATTTCCTTGCGCTCAGCTATGCCCCAGATCCTCTTATTTTATTCACCTTAATCATTTGTTTCAGTAGTCTTTTTTTTTAAAACAAACCCGCTGCTTGGTGTTTCCCGCCCCCCTTTCTGTAAGCACAACCTACACACACACCCAGGCTATCAGCAGGTGGGGAACTCAGTGCTTCACTTTGTGTTTCTATCCCCACAACTCAACCTGGCGAAGGGGAACAGAATTCCAGGGCTATGAGGTTTCATTCTGGTTCTCCTGCCCCTCTGACTGAGATCCAGAAGCCCTGTCCCCAACATCATGCGAGCCATGATTTCTTTTTAAAACCCACCCAACTCCCCAAAGTTCTTTTTTTTCCCCTCCAAAAAGAAGGGGCATCAACGGGCTGGCCCTTCAGCAGCATTTCTTGACCGAAGGCTTCTTTTTGGGCTTGTTGATTTTGACAACTTCATTCTGCTGCTGCCGCCGTGCCAAGTTTTCCTGTTTCGTTCGGAGCACCATGGTGGTAACGGCGTTGAACATCTATGGATGGAATATACAAAGGAACTGAACAATCTTGCGGTCAGGGTTTTTTCAGCCCAAAGCCCCAGCTGTCCCTTCTTGAAACATCGAAGACCTCAGTTTCCCTTCCCACATTTGCCCTCCTAACCACCTCTGCCAATACCTCTTCAACGTTGAGGTTCTCCTTAGCGCTGGTTTCAAAAAGCCGCACCCCCATTTGCTCACTGAACCTCCGGGCGTCAGCCGTCTCTACTTGCTTCCGCGAGAGGTCCTCACATTTATTTCCCACTGGTTTGAGGGGATAGGACAAGAGGAGAATTAGAGCAACGAAAACACTCCAAATCCTTTTAAGACGGCGATGGCTAACCTTTTAGGCACCAAGAGCCCGGATGAGTCGCAGCTAATGAGTTGCGGCTCATGACATCATCGCCCGGCGCCACTATCTGAGCATGCGCATGGCCCCATGATGTCATTGCCTGGTGCTGCTACACTCTTCTGAGCATGCTCAGCACAGGGGCGATGCTGAGGCAACTTGGGTCGCATGCCAACAGAGAGGGGCTCTACGTGACCACTGTGGCACACGTGTCATAGGTTCGCCATCACTGCTTTAATATATTACGGGATATGTTCTTCACAAGTAGCAGATATTCAGCCCCATAGCGTCTTCTTTCTGAACCTAACACATCTTAAGACCAATTTGACCTCTTGAGGCTACAGTCGCCGTCCCCCCCACCCTGCCTCTAATCTTGAGCAGCTCAACCTGGCTCCTTTTAATGACTTCCACAATGATTTTTCCTTTTTTGTGTACGTGTGTAAAAGGATTTGGACACAAAGACATGGCTCAGTGGCACAGCATATCTTGTCCAAGTAAATGCCCCAGTTTTTAAGGCCTCCCCTTTTAAAAGGCAACAGGTAGCAGATGCTTTCAAATGGCAGGTTCCCAGCCTCACACTTGGCAGAACGGACTCTAAAGAGGGTAATTCTGTGAACTAATCGCTTAAGACAGAAGAGTGACTTGTTAAGAAATCTGCCTTCTCACTCACTAGGGTGACTGTGGTAACAAGCCATTCGTAGTCTTGTTAGATGATCTGCAAACACAGGGTTTTTGGTTTGACTCACCAGAGAACAATGCAGCAAACAAAGCAAGAATTAACCCCAACTAAGGTCTCTCGTTTTTTTTTGCAGCAAACCAAAGTCGAAGTTCCACTTTTGTTTGGCTTTCAAATCCACAACGGATAACCAATTAGTTCCTCATCTTTTGATTGAGCAAGTAGCTCAATGTGATAAGAAAACTAGTTTTAATTTTATTTAGGTTTATTTTTTAATTTATTTTTATTTATTTATTCACTGAGAGCTTATGCACCAGAGACAAAAAGAATTCCATTGAAGGCTGTGTTCTGTGAGCAGTATGTTCATTTTTGTTACATTTCAGATTTTAGAGAAAGGTGAGAGAAGAATATAATGAATTCGTATCCCTTCTGCGAAAATTCCCAATATTGTGTTTAATTTTATGCCAATGTCTCGGTTGAATTTTTATTTCACCCTCTTATAAACCGCCGAGAGATTTTAGGTGCTGGCAGTGTATCGAGTTACATAAAGGAAGAATTGTCCTGCAGCCAGTAAGCCACAATGCATTTTTGTCAAAAGCCATCGCTCATATCAAAGTGAAGGGCATGTGACAAATGTTCAGTTGATTAGCTTTGGCCAAGCATTATCTAGTGCAGTGACGGCAAACCTTTTAGAGACTTGAGTGCCCAAACTGCAACTCAAAAGCCGGTTATGTATCGCAAAGTGCCAACACAGCAACATGCACCCCACCCCGTGATGTCCCCACACCTCCTTGCCAACCTTTTGGACCTCGGGGACCACTTAATTCGTAATTTTAAATCCAGCAGACCACTAATATGAATTTTTTAAAAAGATACATACATTTTTAAAATAATGATCAGAGAACTTCCATTTTATTAATATAAAAGGCATCTATTTACGGTAATATGAAATTAAGGAAGCTTATTTATAACAAAATTTTCTGGGCAGGAGGCAGGTAGAATGGGAGGGGAAATGGAGCCCTAAATCCCTCTGGATGGTAGTAAAGAACTTTCTTTTTTTACTTCGCTGGAGCGACGGTGCGTGCCGATAGAGGGCTCTGAGTGCCGCCTCTGGCACGTGTGCCATAGGTTCGCCATCACTGATCTAGTGAAACTCTAGATCCAGCAGATTACCGTTAATCCTCAAACACTCACCCTGCCAAGTATCTAAGCATTCTTCCTATCACTGCAAACAATAGGCAGGGCCTTACCTAAGCCCTAACTAAAATGGTTGTTGAGGATTGTGGGAGTTGCAGTTCCAACATAAAAGTAGCTGGAACATTCCCAGTTGAGGAAGAACATACCCCAAGGCGTGGTAGAATACGTTTCCCCCATCAAACCAGCACTTTGTAATCTGAAGTGCAAGGAGAATGGAAGCAGGATATCACCACCTGTCCTACTGCTAGATGCAACCATAGCAACTCTAAAATAATTTCCTCAAATGCAATGCTACTACTGCCATAAATAAATAAATACTCTCTATCAGGTTTCCGTAGCCAACTTTCAATGCTTGGAGTTACATTTGCTTCTCGAGCAACCAAGAAAAATTAAACAACCGTAAGCATGTGGACCGTCTGTATACATCCCCAATGCATCTCAGGATACATTGTGTAGTGATATGAAAGCGATATGAATACTTTATATTTCTAGGTTGGATATTCCTGAAATAAGAAAAATACCTCAGACCCATGGGAAAAAAGCAGGACACCATGAAGCACACACAAACTATTCCCTCCTTTTCCAGTCTGAAAAAAGCTATTGAGAAAATCCCTTGTATTTTTTCTATTAGCCCGTTCAGGTTCCAATGTAATGGGACATAATCACGAAAGACTCATAACTTTTGGCAATTGGACTGAAAGACGAGGGAAAGACAGATTGGTAACAAAAGCACTCACCCAAAATCTTGCACACATTGTCACAGTTTTGCCCAATCTCATGCAGCCAACGTTTGACATTAACAAAGGACTCGGCGTTTGTCACATCGTAAACAATGATGACACCGTGAGTATTGCGGTAATACCTGCATCCAAAGAAAATGAAACAACGACTTGCTTTGAGATGAGAAAATCCAATAATTCCCTAACTTTCTCCTCCCTTTAGCAACAGGTTTTGAAATAGCTCTGTAGCCCCGCCAAGAGTTACGTTTAATCTAGTGATCAACCCTGAGGTGTCCATAAAATCCCAGAGGAAAAGACACACACACAGCCCAACACTTAAATAAGAAAAATATAAAAAAATGGCTAGAATCCCACAATCTTGTCCAGGTACAGGTAATCCTTGATTTAGAACATTTAGTGACCGTTTTAAGTTACAACGGCACTGAAATAAGTGACTTTTGACCGTTTGACACTTATGACCACTTCAGGATCCCCATGGTCATGTGATCAAAACTTAAATGCTTGGTAACTGACTCATACTTAGGACTATTGCAGTGTTCCAGGGTTACGTGATCAATAAATATTTCATTTTTTTTAAAAAAAAATTCTCATTCTGGATCAAAAATCTTGTGGCCTTTTGGGGAAGCAGATTCACAAAACTTTGGAATTTTTATTTATTTTACCCTGCAAAATTGTAAAAAAGCATCGTATTGTGAAAAGGCTGTTTCTACCAAAGGTCTCCAACTTTGGTCCCTTTAAGGCTTGTGGACTTCAACTCCCAGAATTCCTCAGCCAGACCTCTG
>JANHFO010002156.1:89637-100688 GCA_032468095.1 Pareas carinatus
CAAAAGTTTTGCAGCAATAGATGAAATTAAAACCCATTAAATTAAAGCTGATCAGACAGCTTTGCCTGGTGAGCTCTGTTTGTGGTCTGAGAGCATTGCCATGAACTGCCAGGGCAGATGGAGGTGGGGGCAACAACATGAGGAGGAGGAAATATCAGATCTTGTGTTGTAACTTCTTAGTTTTGAGTGAACACATGAGCCTGTGGTGGAATTCACACAGGGAGGGGTGGGGAGGGCGCACCACCAAGTTCCATATCCACGCATAGAGCACAGCAGCTACCACGGACCTTTTCTCTCTGGTCATTCTGGTCAAGGAGAGCAGGTCCGGGGGGGGGCAGGGGGGAGGGAACTCGAGCCCACCTCAGGCACACAAAAGAGGCCAACCCACGGACCCTGGTAATTCTCCTCCGACCCTCCGTTTGAGGGGGGGGGGATTTCCCTGTCCAATAGCGATTCCCCTGGGGGTACCTCCTCCGGTCATTTGGGTCCTTCAACCACACTTATAGGTCTCTAGTGGCAGCCGTCTTCTTGGTCCTTGGGAGCTGTTCAGCCTCGCGTTGTCCCACCCCTCAGTACGGGTCAAAAATAAGTGTCATGGAGCACGGAGCCCCCTGGGGTCTCCCCATCTTTTCCGTCTTCAGGAGCCGACTTGGGCTCTTTTTTCCTCAGCGACAGCTTCTTCTCTTTCTTCAGCTTGGCCTCCTCTTTGGTTCGCTCTTTCGTCTGCCTCTTCTCCCGCTCCTTCTCTTGCTTCTCCCGCTCCTTCTGCAGCTTCTTCTCCCGCTCCTTCTGCAGCTTCTGCTTCTCCTTCTCCGCCTTCTCTTGCTTCTCCCGCTCTTTCTCTTTCCGCTTGTCCGCTTTGCTGCCGCTTTTCTTAGGGCCGCCTAGCGGGGTGTTGTTCCCGGTAGGGGAAGGCAAGGCAGTGTGGAGGCCTTCGGACACCACCACCTGGTTCTGGGCAGCAGCAGCAGCAGGGACCGGGGAAAGGGACGGAGACTCCGCCAGGGGAACGATGGAATGAGCTGGGGAGAAGGAGGGGCCGCTGATGCTGCCCAGGGCAACCCTGTGCTTCAGCCCCGTGAGGCTCAGGAGGCTGGCGCTGGCGGTCAGGGGAGGGTTCATACGGTAGCGCTCCTCCTGGATGGCTCGGGAGCCGTGGAGCCGGCGGGAGGGCTTGTACTGGAGCTCCCCCCGAGTTTCCCGCCATTTCTTTAGCTGGGCGGTATTCTCTCGCTCGATGGCGGCTTCAGTAACTTGAAGATTAATCACCTGACGCAGACGGGAGAAAGAAACAGGAGAAAGAGCAATAACTATATGTGGCATCTTTTGATCCACTTGCCCTTCTACAGCTAAGGAACTTGTCATGAAGTACATGGAAGGCAAGATCAGATCTCATTCAAAATCCTTGTTAGTGGAACCAAATCCTCATCTGTCTGTCTCTCTGTCTATATATCTACCATGTATTCATGATCGGGATCGTGGTTTGGCGATTGCAGCTTACACATACTTTATGACTATGAATGTATCATGCTTATATATAAAATTGACTGTGCCTATATATGCAATGACTATGCCTATATATACAAATGATCATAATTATGCTTATCTATATATATAAGCACGAAAAACTGACTGACTGACTCATCACTAGATCTCAAAAACCATAATAGCTGCAAACATGAAATCGTTTGGGCATCTAGGCGCTCACTAAGAAAGGATTTTTCAAATTTGTAAGCGAGTTATTTAAACTTTTTAATTCTGGATGGGTAGAGGGTTCTGATTGGACAAAATATCCAACATTGTTTGTTACCTTTCTTCTGATTGGAGAGCTTTCGCAGCCTGTTGTTTGATTTTGAGTTTTTTGGGAAAGCACAATTACAGCACTCTAATCTCCACAGGCGAGGAGCAGCAGGGCAGGTGAGTGCGGGGCTGGATAGGAGCAGCAGTAGGTTCGAAAATTACAAAATGAGGATTTGGGTGTGTGTGTGTGTGGGGGGAAATCCGGCCGAGGCCTCCTTTGCAATGCCACACAGGCACAGTCTCTGCTTCTTTTATCTCTCATTTTCTCTGTCTGTTTCTGTCGCTTTTTCTCTCTCATTCCTTGTGTTTGTATGTCTTTTTGTCTCTCTCTCTCTGTGTCTCTATCTGTGTCTGTGTATGTGTGTGTGTGTGTCTCATTCTCTCCCTCACACCCTCTCTCCCTGATTCTCTCTCCCTCGCTGTCTCTTTCTCTCCCTTTCTCTGTCTCTCTCTCTCTCTCAAAAGCTAGTATGAAACATCCTCAAGATATTCTTCGGTGCTTTTGGCTTCTTGCTAGTATGAGTGAAGTGTGATTGGAGTTGCCTTTTATCTGTAAATACTGGTGGAAGGTTTTGGTGTGCTGGGCTGATTGACTGTGTCATTTCCTGACTGGCTGATGGAGTTGATGTTGGTATAATGGGCTGTTGTGTTGTAATCTCCTGGGAGTTGAAGTCCACTGGTCATAAAGTTGCCATAGTTGTCCATCCCTGAGTTTTTTAAAGTTTAGTTTAGTTTAGTTTATACCCTATTGTCATTGCACCTTGTACTACAAAATTAAATACCATCTTCAGTGTACATATACCTAGAAAACTATAAGAATAAAACAAAAATGCTCATCCTTCACGTTCTATACAAAAAAATTGAAAACCTCTGATATTGCATTCATATTACACTATGCAGAATTCTACACAAGTAGAATTCAATATGGTTACTGCTCTGAGATAAAAGCTGTTTTTCAGCCTGTTTGTCCTTGCTTTTATTACCCTGTACAGTCTGCCAGATGGTAATGTTTTTTTTAAAAGGGTGCCCGGGATGAGATGGGTCCTTTAAGAATGTTTTCAACCTTCTTAAGGCAGCAGGAGCTATAAAGCTCTTCCAAAGAGGGGAGGGGGCAACCGATGACTCTCTGGACAATGAGGTTGACCCTCTGGAGCACCGTCCTATCTGCCACTGTGAAATTGGCAAACCACACACAGGTGCAGTTCATTAAAATATTCTCACGGTGCAGCACTAGAAGGTCACCAGCAGTTTTTCATTCAGTTGTTGTTTCCTGAGAAGTCTCAAGTAGTATAAGGTCTGCTGGGCCCTTTTAACTAATGCTGCAAAGTGAGAGCCCCAGGTCAGTTTACATTATAGTTGAAAACTGTTTCAATACCTGAAAATACCAGAAAATTTGGGGGCAGTGATATAAATAAAGAAAAACAGCAAAGGAAAACGGGATCCTCACCTCGTGGACCAAGTATTCCTCCTGCATGCTCTGGCTGGGGAGATTGCGCAGCTTCTCCATCGTCTCGTACATGCCTTGACAAGATCGCAACTTGTCCACTGAGCCCAAGGCGTTTCGGAGTAGCACTAAGCCCACCCGGAAAATTATCTTCACTCCTGCAAGAAGATAAAGAGGAGGGGGAAGAAGAGAAGAGGTCAAAAATCAAAGAAAAGGGGAAGAGAAAGTTGGGATAAGTGGCTCAAGGATTATAAATGCAAGATTTGATGCAGTTGAAGGAAACAGAAGCCCATTAAAGCAGCAATGGTCCCAAGGTTTGAAAACAGTCCTGGCTGAATTTGACTCATAAATCCAGCACCCCATTTTACACAATGTGTAACCAATCAGGGGCCTCTGGGTGTTTGTGAAGGTGTATGCTGCCGGCTACAAGGAAAATGCACCACTCACCCCCTGGCTCTAATCTGCATTTTATTGCTCAACAAAATGAGTAATCACCATTACATTGCAGAACAGTGTTCCTCAATGTTGGGGTTGGAATTAAATCCAAAAGCCCCTGAGATTTGATCAATGGATTATAGCTTGGTCTCTGTTAGCATACTGATAAAATGAAACTGAGAAAATAGTTCTAATCAAAACACGTTTATTTAAAATAAAGTAAGATAGGAAAACTTTATTCTAAATAATAGGCTACATCTTGGCAAAAGTTCTCTCCTGCCTGGCAGGAGTACAAAGGCAAAGCGTCTTGGCAGTAATGGAGAATAGAAAAGAAAAAAGAGGAATCTTGCACGGAAGCACCTTAGGTCACAAGGTCTCTTATCTGATATTGTCATGGATACTTGCTGATGTACACAGCAGCAATTAAAAGATATAGAAAAACATATATATATATAGAAATACATAGAACAGAATGTACAGGTCATCTGGCAATTATATAACACTGTGACACTCAACCTGGCCATGTTTATTAGATGGGTGGACTTCAACTCCCAGGATTCTCCAGCCAGACAAGCTGGGAAATATTAGCTTCCCTGCAGAGAACCATTTGGCTTATCCTGAATGTATTGCTCTAATTGTGCTTTTTTAATTTAATAATCCCAGGTTCTAGCATAGTCACTTGGTTGAGGTGGGCTTGACTGAATAAATAAATGGGAAAAAACGAATAAAATAAATACTGGAGCTGTTATCCCAAGCATTCTTGCAAAGAGTAGCCGTCTGGAATACAATGGAACCTACTTTCAAGTTACAATGTACTGGTCTGTACTGAAACAGACAAAATCATTTTTTCCCCAATTCCACACATAATTCACGAACATCTGACTTGTCAGCTTCATTCTCCTGGTAAGGATATCAGAATCAGAATTTATTTTGCCAAGTGTGTCTGGACACACAAGGAATTTGTCTCCGGTGTACATACTCAATACCTACATACATACAATACACATACTGTGATTACAATCAAAGATTATAATTCAAATATAAATAAACATATAAAGATTGTCATTCAAAGATATTGAATGATCCCCACGACCATTTCGAGAATAATTTTGTTAGACTAGATTTGGCATCATATAATTCTTCTCTTTCTCTCCTCCCACCCGTTTTTTTTTGGGGGGGGGGTCAAACTGTCATCAAGACGGTCAAAATGCTGGCCAGGACCATTTAAATAATAGCTGAGGAGGTTTTTCTCCATCCAGTGAATTAAAAGCATTTCGGGGAGGGAGAAATCAAGGATTGCAGAATCACTGTGGGTTTTCTCCCTTCTTGATGGAATCTGTGAAAGGGAAGAAGCAGGCCTGGCGAATTTGACAGAATGCCAAAGAGAATTGAAGGTCGTGGCTCACCTTCGCAGAAAAACATATCCCACACGCGTAACACGGAGCACCAAGGCAAAGTCCGGGAGAAGATGCACATAAACCACTCGGTCATATACAAGATGGGGTCGATCTTGTACCTCTTCAGGTGACGATAGGCAATGGGAGACGCTCGTCGGAGGAGGGCAAAGAAGATCTCCCCGTCTAATTGGATTGCCTCCTGAACAAGAAGCACAAATGTACAGACGAGATCTGGAGTGAATTCAGGAGATCTGGAAGTGATACTGTATCCCCCCCCCCCCCACACACACAATGCTTTTATCTTTTTTTCTCTAAGGCCGAGACAAGGTTTATAACCTCTGTGAGCAGCAAAGAAAGTTGCGGAGATGAGACATAGAACTGAATTGTATATTGCACCAAGTTTGTTTAACCAGCGTTTGTTGAACACAGCACACAACTGGCTGAGTCGTCACATGCATGGTTCTTATGACATTCCAAACCAAAGTCAAATAAACTTTTAGGATGGGTCACCCTGCTACCTGAATCCCCCTCCCGCTAAAAAGAAATCTGCAAGACTGAAGTGGTTGCAACCGTTCAAGATTTCCGTGGGCAAAATTGATGTTGCTTCTTTCAATTTTTTATAAACTTTAGTCATTGTACGAATATACGCAGTATACACATACAACGAAATTCACATAACACTCAGAGACTAGACATAACAACCCACCCCCACACATGACAATCCCCAAACACACACACACCACCCACCAAAATTCCCCACCCACCAAAAACACGCAAGCAACCCATACAATAGACCAAGTAATACTGTCCAACAGTCCACGAATGGTGGCCCTTAAATTCATGGTTAATTGCAATTATAGCTCTGGGATAAAAACTGTTCAGAAAATGAGCAGTCCGAGTTTTAATGGTTCTGTATCTTTTGCCAGAAGGCAACAGTTCAATTCAATTAATTCAGAAACCAGATTGACCTCAGAGGGATGGCAGGGCTCGGCTCTGTTTGTTATCACACCCCTGCCCACTCGCGACCGATGATTTAACTCAGTCTTAAGACCAGTCCCAGAATATGAAATTTCAAGTTGACCCGGGAGGGGGGGCCAGGGGAGGGGAGGGAGAGAAGGAGAAGTGAGAAGAGGTTGGAGAAGAAACCTGCCCCCAAAAAACCCCAACTGAGATGAGGTGGCCCAATAGAAAAACAAGAGCATTTCTTTGGAAGAGGTACACAATCTCGCTGGGGAAGGCAAAGAGTTTGCAGATAGCGTCTGTCAAGATTTCCTTAAACCCAAGACCGTCTATTTTCAAAACTGCCTGGCAGCTGCACAATCCTACAAAGCGACTAGGTTCTTAGTCGAAAAAGTTGGAAATGGTATTATTATTATTTTTATCTTCAAATCCGATGCCCTACTGAATATTTTTCAAAACTCTGATGAGTCTGCCACTCTTTCCGAAGAAGTCCCATCCTCCAGCATAACATATTCTTCTACTAGAGATAATGCTGAGTCTTCCATTCATCACACTGAAAAACAGAATACTTTCTGTACGTTAATAAGGGGATTCGATCGGTGTCAATCAGATTGGAAACCTACTGGCTGAATCAGGTACCCTTCGGAGCACAATCCCCCAAATACTGCCAGGAATCAGCCACCAATGAATATTTTTCATCAGGGCAACTTATTTTTAAAACCAACGAGGTATGAAAATCCAAGCAGGTTTGTTTAAAGTTCCAGCAAGTTTGATAGAGGTAGTTCTCAACGTATGGCAATTCGGCCCAAAATTTCTGTCGCTGAGCAATTCACGGGTGAAGTGAGGGTTCCCTCATCTTACGACCTTTCTTGCCACGGTCGTTAAGCGAATCGCTGCAGCTGTCAAGTTAGTGACACGGTTGTTAAATGAATCTGGCTTCCCCATCGACTTGTCGGAAGGGTCGCAAAAAAGTGATCCCATGATTCCGGGACACTTCGACCATCCCGAATATGAGTCGGTTGCCAGGCGTCTGAATTTTGATCATGTGACCACAGGGAACCTGCAATGGTCATAAGTGTGAACAATGGCCATAAGTCGCTTTTTCACGTGTCGTTGTAACTTCAGATGGTCACTAAATAAACTGTTGTAAGTTGAGGGCTCCCTGTACATCTACTTATTTATTTGTACGCATCTAGCTTGGCTGTTTTTTTAAAAATCCACTTTTTCAAGAAGAGATGTTATATTGTTTTCCTTCTAGCGACACCCGAGTTACTACCTTGACCCCCAGGGCCTTCAGCATTTTAACAAGAAATGGGACCCCTAAGTGCCCACTCTTATACTGTAAGTTTCAGTCTACAGGTAATCCTCCACTTATTACTGTAATGAAGCCAAGATTTGCCATTGTAAGTTATGAGAGTCGTAAGTTGAAACATCTATATCAGGGGTCCCCTACTCATGGGTCACAGCCCATTATCGGGCTGTGGCCTATCGGCAACGGTACCGTAAGTGGTGAGCTGTCGCGCGCGTGAGCACCACTGGGCGAATCGCGCATGCGCTGGCCACTGGACAAATCACGTGCACTGGGTGAGTTGTATGTGCGATGGCCGCCAGGCGAATTGTATACGCCAACTACTATCGGGCGAATTGCGCACACCGGACAAAATTGCCTGTGTGACCACTGCCAAGTGAATCCTGTGTGCTGAGCAAATGGTGCACGTAGCCGCTGCCAGTCCAATTCCGCGTGTGACTGCATGCCGAGCCGCCAACCCAGAATGTTTGGGGAACACTGATCGACGTGAGCAACACAATTTGACCACTTTTTTTTAGTAGTGATTGTTAAGCAAATGCCGTAGTGATTAAGCAGACACCACGATCAAGTAAGAGACTCATCGTCTGTTTTTCTCCTAAATCATAGTCAGGTCTCTGCAGGACACTGCAAACGGTCATAAACCTGGGCCAGCTGTCGAGTACTCAAAAGGCAATCACAGGGGTAGAGGACAGAAGGGCTCAGCCACCTGAACTTGAAATACAGGTTGTAAGTACCGTTTTTGGAGGGTATTTCATAACTTCAAATGGTTGCTAAGCGGCCTATCGTTAAGCAAGGACTACCTCTAGTACAAAAGATATTCCCCAGTGAAGAATTTTGAACAGTTTCCCTCTATGGGAATGCAGTCAAACTCACCAATCCAGCACTGTAGTATCCAGGAAGATATTTCTCACAGATTTGCACCAGGCACCAAAAAGCTTGCTGTGGAGAGAGAGAAAGAGAGAGAGAAAGAGACGAAGGAATCTTTAGCCCAGAGAATCGCAGCAGCTACAGTTGGGTGCATGGCAGACCAGCATTCTGGAAAGCTTCCAGTTCAAACTTTCCAAATTACGTAAACTAAGCCCCCAAATTCAATTCAGGGGCACGAGGCCTTTCCCACATCTTTATGACTATCTTATGATTGTAATCACTGTCAATTATAGCCTGTATGTAAGTATGGAGCAGTGATGACGAACCTTTTAAAGACCGAGTGCCTGGACGAGTTGTGGCTAATGAGTCACGGCTCGTGATTTCATCCCCCGGCGCCGCTACTCCTTTCTGAGCATGCGCATGGCCCCGTGACATCATTACCTGGCGCCACTATTTCTTTCTGAGCATGCTCATCTCTGGGGCGATGTTGGGGCGACTTGGCTCGCGTGTCAACAGAGAGGGCTCTGCGTGCCCATTGCGGCACACGTGCCATAGGCTTGCCATCCCTGGTATAGAGCATGCACACCGGAAACGGGTTCCTTACGTGTCCAAACACACTTGGCGAATAAATTCTAAATTCTAACCAGGAAGCTCTGGCTCTTTCCCCGAGAAACGACGCTTTCTAAACTAACAACAGCTGTGTGAACGAAGCAGCTCACCTCTGCGGGCATGTGCATCAGCAAAACTGCAGCTACGGGCGCTTGTGCTTGGCAGTAGCCTTCATCTGGCCGGTAGATGGTATAGGCCTTCAGGATGCGATAGAGGTCCTGCTGCCTGTGACACAGAAGGACGAGGAGTGGAAAATTTAATCTAGGCTTTCAGACTCTGTTCGTGAGACCAAACTCTAGGAAAGCAGAATCCTCTATCACCTTCCTTTGGGATATTTAACTGTTAACCGGACCTATGGGCTAGCTAACACTCAGCATTTCTCAGGTCAGGTGCCAGGTTGTCATTGAGAGCTAAAAGAGTCACGGCAGCTGTGTGTTGCGGATTAACATTATCTTAAGTCCAGAGACAAAGGGAAGCAGTGAAAGGCGCATCAGAAACGAGATACAACAGCAGCCTTTATTTTTTTAAATGAAGCAAGGCATCTGGTTTTTTTCTGAATACAGAAGGGAGTAAACTGCTCCCTTTGCCTTTCAACCCCAGACTAGGACTTTAGCAAGCCTGTCACTAGGCGACAACTTTTTTTTTTATAAACAGCAAAACTTGTAAAACCTCTTTACTGTTTATACAGGAGCAGGTCTGAGGTTGGGGTGGTAAGAGGCAATTCAAGGGATAAAAGAGCTGGGCCAATACAGGTCGCTCTCCACATACAACCGTTTGTTCAACAGCTGTTCGAAGTTACCACAGCACTGAAAAAACTGACTTACAACCGGTCCTCGCGCTTACAATAGCCGCGCGATCACATGACCAAAATTCAGACACCTGGCAGCTGGCGTGTATTTATGATGGTTGTCGCGCCTCCCAGGGTCATGCGATTTGCCTTGGTGAGCTTCCCAGCCAGATTCCAACAAATTCGGGGGGGGGGGGGGAACCAGACTCAACTTAACGATTATGTGATTCACTTAAGGACGGCAGCAATTCTCTTAACAACCGTGGTGAAAAAAGCTCATAAAATCGAGCGCGACTCACTTTAGATCCACCTTGATAAAGAATGGAAATTCTAGTCCCCATTGTGATGGTTAAGTCAAAGGTTACCTGTAAGTTTATGAGAGTTTCAAAATGAGTTTTTTTTGTGGGGGGGGACACGAGCTGATCGAAAACATAGAGGGAGAACCGTTTCATGAATTCGAAGAAAGGAAATCATCGTAGCGGCTTTCCAACCCTAGAGGCCTGAGCACTGAAACAAAAACACCCCTTCTTCTTTAATTCTCTCACCCATGCCCTCCCCGAGCTGCAAACATCTCATGGAACGGGAATTGCCGGTGGAGGTCCTTCTCAATCACATCTAGCCATTTGGGATCACCAGGCTGACGCTCCAGATCCTAAGCGGAAAGAAAAGCCAACAAGGAAGGCGGTGAACTAGGAGGGGGAAGCCTATCCTTAGAGCAGGGGTTTTCAACTTTTTTCACGCTGCGGACCCCAAAATGTGTGGTTGCTACGTGACGGACCCCATTCCCACAAATTCAACTCATTACTGATCAAAAATTCACATCTATTACTTTTTCCAAATTTCTTCTTGACCTGTCTGCAGACCCCCAGGTTGAAAACCTCTGCCCTAGAGGACTTTTCCTTACTGCCTCTATGCGGTGTGTTTCTGAACCTTGCCAGCTTGTAAGAGGTGGGTGGACTTCAACTCCCAGAATTCCCCAGCCATCTGTGCCATCTTCAAGGTGCTATGGTTGAAAAAACACTGCTCCGCTGGACCGACTGCTCTCAATTGCTGTTACAGAACGGATTCCAGAAAGATGTCAGATATTTGCTTGTTCTAGCTCAACTTTCTTTCTTATACAGGAGGCTTCCCAATTGTGATCCTTTGGGGTTTTTATTGCAATTTCATTAATATAGGGCATTGTTGCCATGTTGATAGATGATTGGCAATCACTCCCGTTTTTCCTGAAAGTGCATCTCCCAAATGTTAAGGCTCTGAACCCTGCTTTTGAGGAGGACAGCCTTCTGCATATGCTTGGAGGCACTCCTGCTTTGAGAGATTGATGTGCAAGCCCTCATGCTGAAAGTCAGCCGTTATAGGGTCAGCCGGATAGGGGTTGTTCCTCTATCCTGGTCCTGTTAGACCTCTCAGCGGCTTTTGATACCATCGACCATGGTATCCTGC
>JANHFO010002156.1:111084-121928 GCA_032468095.1 Pareas carinatus
ACTGCTTAACAGTACTTTACAGCACTCTCTAAGCGGTTTAGACAGTCAGCATAATTGCCCCCAACAATCCGGGTCCTCATTTGACCGGCCTCAGAAGGATGGAAGGCTGAGTCAACCTTAAGCCCGTGAGAATCGAACTGCTGAACTTTGGATGGCTAAGGGCAGATGGCAGTCAGCAGAAATAGCCTGCAGTACCGCTTTTAACCACTGCACCATCCTGGCTCCTTTACTTTACACTTTACTTTGGTTATGCTCTGACTGAAATATTAAACAACTTATCTGGCTGTACACCGCCCTGGGTCCCATGCGGAGAAGGGCAGTATATTACTTGAATAAAATAAAATAAATAAATAAATTTTCTTTATTTCTCTCCTATACCCCCTCTATACTTCCTCTTTCCTTACCCTTCTTTTTTCTTTCTTCCTACTTTCTCTCATCTTTCCTCTTTTCCTCCTCCTGCACAGTTCTGTCTTCTTGTGCCACTTCATCTCAACTGGCCGTGTGGGACTCCGAAAGTTACATCTCAGAATAACAGAATGACAGAGATGGAAGGGACCTTTGGAGGTCTTCTAGTCCAACCCTCTGTTCAGGCAGGACACCCGATACTATTTCAGACAAGTGGCTGTCCAATCTCTTCTTTAAAACTTCCAGTATTGGAGCACTCACAACTTCTGGAAGCAAGTTATTCCACTGGTTAATTGTTCTATCAGAAAATTTCTAGCCCCCAAATCCGTAGCTACAGCTGTGAATAGTTTTTCCTTCGTTTCCCCATTTTTGCATTCATTTGCTAGTCTTGTAACATGCGATTGACTTTACATATCTCGCTGAGCTGTAGATTGGTCTGCCTGTTTCTGGCCTAGCAAAATATATGAATAACATGATGACATGATGAATGTACTTAGGATTGTGAATTACATTCATGATTAAGATCGCGGTTTGTCAATTGCAGCTAATATGTACTTGACAAGATGAATGTACTTTATGACTATGAGTGTGTCTTATGCTTATATATACAAATGATTATGCCTATGTATACAATGATTATGCTTATATATGCAAATGATTATGATTATGCTTAGATATATGAATGATTATGAATGTATCCTTGATTGTAATCACCCCAAAACCAAACAAACTGACACACACCAAGAACACAGACCCAGACCTCAAACTCGAAGCCAAACCAAAACCCGGAACACTACATCACAGCCACCCACTCAAGATACCACATCACAAAACTCAGAAAATCTCACCACAAGAACTCAAAAAGTTGCAATACAACAAACGACCCAGAGAAGATCACAGCACAAGACCCAGGATACCACAACAAAAGAACTCACAAGGTCATCACACAACCCATTACTCAAGCCGTTAAAACACAAGAGCTTAATGGAAAAGAAATTACTCCCCAAAGACCCAGGTAATTACTACACAAGACTCAAGACACCACAACAACAAAACTTACAAGGCTATCACACAGCCCATTATATCAACACCCACTCCATCAACCAATCAAGAAACTACAACGCAGCCAATCAGCCCAACACACCAACCCCCCCACCAGTATTTATAGAGAGAAGGCAACTTCGACGACACTTTGCTCACACTAATGCGAAGCCAAAAGCACCAGCCTGAAGATGGCGAGATAGAGAGAGATACAGTTAAATTGTCTATGAATGCATCTTATGCTTATATACACAATTGATTATGCCTATATATGCAATGACTATTTCTATATATACAAATGATCATGATTATGCAAATATATATATACACACACGCGCACACACACACGTACATATGATGGTGATTCTGCTTATATACTCAAATGGTCTATGACTGTATCTTTGATTGTTTCCTTGTTGTAATCACAGTTGTTTATGTATGTAAGTATGCTCACTGAAGACAAACTCCTTGTGTGTCCTGACACACCTGGCAAAATAAAATTTCTGATTCTTAACAACTGCCGTGCAAGAACAGTTGTAAAATGGGGCAAAACTCTCTTAACAAATGTCTCAGTTGGCAGAAGCAGAAATTTTGAGCTCAGTTGTAGACGTACGTGGAGGACATATCCAACCCCTCTCTAGCAGTCAGTTCAAAAACGTGTGATTCAAGCAAACCATGGGTGAATGACTCCCACCAATGTGGATGATTGGATTCCTTTTAGACAAAAAATGGGTGTGGGGGTTGCGTGTAAATGGGCAGTCTGTCTATAGTGGGGCAAGGAAAGAAATTCTCACAGCTATCTTTAGGAGCTTCTGCTCTTGTCTGAGTGTCTCCCAAGTGACAGCTGAGCCAGCAATCCCAATAAGGAAATTTTCTCAGGGACATTGGATACCTTGAGCTGAGAGGAAGGGGGGGGGAAGGGAGAGGGAGAGGGAGAGGGAGAGGGCGGCTACAGAAGTTCTCCTGGCATGCTAGATCTTCCACGCTGATGTTTGAGGCTTTCCTGTTTCTTGACAGAGGGGATCAATGGAGTCTACTACTCAGGTGTGCTAAGCAGGATGATGCTCAGCCCATTATGAACTTCCAGACTGCCATATTAGGGATGAACTGTCCAAACATGCCAGTAAATGGCTAGATCGGTGATGGCAAACCTATGGCACCTGTGCCACAGCGGACACTCAGTCCTCTCTGCTGGCAAGCGAGTTAAGTCGCCCCAGCATCACCCCAGAGCTGAGCATGCTCAGAAAGAGGGTAGTGGCGCCAGGCAATGACATCACGAGCCGCGACTCATTCGTTGCAACTCATTCGGGCACTCAGTATCTAAACAGTTAGCTGTCACTGGCCTAGACCCTTGGTTAAAAGTTATGCAACAAGCATTGAAGTCTTGCAATAGTTTTAAGTTTCAGATTTTTAAAAAAGTTGTTTTAAACTTTGCAAATCCTGGTCTGTCAAATCCGAGAAATTTATTGAAGGTCATTCATGATCTCTGACATTCTTTGACACATTTTTTTTAAATGCATTTCTTTTTCTCGTCAGATTTTTGCTGTGATGAATCCTAAATGTGTAAGACTTAAAGAGATGTTGTGTTTGTGTAATTCCGCCCCCCCCCCACTTTTCTTTCCTCTATGGGTCCCCATGGGTTAGTTTCTGAGCCAGAAGGTCTCATCCGACAGGGTTTACACCTTGACCAAAAGCTTGTTTGAAGAACCATGTTTAATTGGTAGATTGGCAAGCCATAAATAAGCAAACCATAGTATAGGTTTGTGTGGAGTGTGAGCTCATCCCCTTTGGATTGGGAACTTGGTTACCACTGACCCCCAGAATAATAAGGCTGTTGAATTATGGACCATCAAACCCAGTAGACCTTCCCTGTCTCCAAGAAAGGACTTGGCCCTCTTGCGTTCCTCCGAAGTCTATTTCTAGTTACCTCCATTCTCCACCCACCCAAACTTGAAGATGTGACTATAGTTAGCTGTCCCGCCTCCGCGGAGGGAGCCTATATAACCCCAGGGGAATTCACAGTCAAGTGTCTAGGCTGTTTGCCCTTCTGGCCCCTGGGACATCCCCATCGCAACCACAGCTGCTGTTCACCCATCTACCTTCCCACTGAGAAAACATGGTAAGTGAGAAAAATCGGGTCTGCGGCCAAGAGCGTAGTAAGTCTCCAAGGAAATCAGGCGATACCTCAGTTCGAACTAGTGAAAAATGGACAGCACAGAAAGGGGAGGGGGGGGGAATCAAAAAAGCTGAAGCATCTCTTGATTTGCTTTTTTAAAGTCAAGCATCGGAATAGGGCAGCTTCTCAAATGCTCTTGACGAAGGATGAAAGTCAGCCAAGAAAGGTGTAGGAGTAAAAAAAAAAAAACCCTCTAGGCAATTAAAAAAAATTAAAAACAACACCTTCCGCCCACCCCCCTCCTTGTCCCCCAGGTCCAGCTTTTTCTTTGTACACATGTGAATGAAAATTTTGAGTATTTTCAGCTAGGGCTTTTTTTAAAAAAATAAATGCCTGGAGGAAAGGAATGTGTGTGTGTTAAGATGCTTTGGAGATGTTAAAGAGGCAGGGTGGGCCATTAGGAGAACCCCAAGGCGTCCGTGCTGTTTGAGATGGGAGAGAAAACCTGCAAGAGCCGAAGGCATGCAGACGATCAGATTACTGTCCAGGGTGGATGATTCAGCATCCGTCGTTGTGTTTCATTTTTTTCGCTTTCCAAAAAGGACCTGATCTTCCACACGTCTCCAATCCCCAAGCCATCTTCCTGCTTAATAATGCATGACGTGGCTTCTCTTTGCGTTTTCAAACTTTCAGGTGAATCCCTTCAACAAGATATAATACTCTTCTTGAATAATCTGGCAGGATGTTTTAGCACACATGGAATCTTTTGTTCAAAAAAAAGAACAGATGGTGGCTGGACAGCTGCTGAGGAGACAGGAGCCTCTGAGTCAGGCGCCTCAAGGCACCACACGATCCAGACAAAGGAAGCTGCAACCTGTCTGGGTTTTTGGTTTTTTTTCCAAATGAAAAACAAAGAATGCACTTTTTAAAAACATTTCCTACATCCTTGAAGTTTGGTTGTATGCCCAGGGGGAGGGGGGGGGAGTACCTCTCCTCTGAAAATCCACATCAGAGGAAATGCAGGAGTTGAGTGAACTCCGTAAGATGTGTTTTTAGAGCAATCCTTCCAGAACATTCTAGTAAGCCTGGCCATGGAGAGAAGACAACCCGCAACAGTTTGGACTGTTGAATCTCTGGGCGACTCATCTCTTGATGCTAAAATAGCAATAGCACTGGGCCTTAGGTATCACTTCCCAGTGCTTTAAAGCCCTCTCTGAGCATTTTACAGAGTCAGCACATTACCCCCAACAATCTGGGTCCTCATTTTACTGACCTCAGAAGGTTGGAAGGCTGAGTCAACCTTAAGTCCTTCAGGATCGAACTGCTGGCAGTCAGCAGAGTTAGCCTGCAATACTGCATTCTAACCACTGTGCCACCATGACTCTTCTAAAAGGTGCTAGTTTGTCCGCATGCAGATATACATATATTAGCTTTCTTCACCTGAGGCCTCCAGCCTGCCATCCCATCATCTCTAGCCATGCCTCTGTCCCTTGTTATAAATTTTACTGGGTTTTTATAGAGGTTCTGGCCAATTGAGTGTGATTAGAGGACTGAGATGCATCTATTATCTCTAGTCAATACCCAAAGTTCTTGCTTTTGCCCTGGTTCAATTCATGAATGAGAGCCACTTGGATTGTCTCTATCTTCAGGTTCTCGTTCCATTTTTTACCTTGCCATTCCTATCCCATCTTCGGTTCTTTCCAGAAGTAACACACATCGTTTTTCAGGAGTTGAGGATCAAGAAAGAGAGCCACACTGAAGATAGAAAGACGATTCTTGAAGTCATCTCCAGATAATCACCGTCATTTTAAATAAATTTCTGGGGTATAGATCATAAACCAATATCTTCCATATATAATAACATTGTTCAGGAGACATAGTTGACAAGGTAGAGAGAAAGAGGGTAAAATATCATTTTATGTTTCTCTTTTCATGTATGAAATTGATTTGGGAAATAAGCTGGAGTTATTTATATGATTTGGACATAGTCTTCACCTTCCACTCTTTTCTATTAAGTACACCAGTTGTAGATTAGTACTATTTTCTGAAACAGTTATCATTTATAACCAAATTGGGTTTGTACATAGAGGGTTTTTTTGCCCAGACTATCGTTTTAAAGATTAAAGGACCCCCGCTTATTATATCAATAAATTACTTATATATTACTTATTAAAACATGCAAAATGATTTCGGGAAGTTTAAAATTATAATACCTGCATACAACATAGTTACCTACAGTGAAAAGATCACCTCATGGAATCAGTTGTTACAAATCTGAAATGAAGACTTCGAAAAGATGCATTAAACTTGTATGAATTCCATACTGGAACTGAAAGCAAGAGTTGTTGCTTCTGTTGTTTCTTAAACCAAATGAAACACTTTATTTAAAATAATGACTATTAATGTTTGTCGTTAATGTTCCAAGTTTTAAGACTTTTGCTTGGGTAATAAAATCATGTGATGGGCTTTCCTTAAAAATTAACCCCTCCTATGTATCTATAGAAAACAACAAATACTAGCAATGTACTTTATTTTGAAAATACACATCTAACATAAAAGGACATTTACAGGAAGTTACGATTATTAAGTTAAACTAAATAATACTTTCTGACATTTAGTATATTTCCCTGTCCCTCAAAATAAAATGTAGAAAACAATCAAATACGGCTTACATAATCTAATCCAATAACCTTGGTTATCCTGCTTAGAGTCTACAGGAACTGAAGCTAATTGCTGCTTCAAGTCTACAGGAACAGACAAATAAATAACTCTAGAAACATTTGCATGGTGGGAATCCTTTCTTAATAAGCCGTTCTTGTATCACGGATGAATTGGCTGCTTATGCGTTGTCAAAAAGAGAAAATCCATCGGTACAAAAGCAGGTGCTGAGTTGGGTCACATTTTGTGAGAGAAAGTTACTAAAGTATAAATCAGTTCTATGATTTAAGTTGAAGGATAATTCATTGAATCAAAAGGGGACGCCATGACTAGGTGTACTTCCTTGATCAATGATGTCTGTGCTAGGACTTGATGGACCCAGTACCACTCGTTCTTTCCTTTATTTTCCATTCAATCAGTTTCGACTTTGAATGGAGACTGTCACCTATGAAAGTGAGAGGTGAGCTTGCCCAAGGTAAGGATGCAGTGGCCTGATTTTTGAATGCCAATCCTTCTTATCTTCCAGGCACCCAAGAAGGCAAAGAGAAGGGCAGCAGAAGGAAGCTCCAATGTCTTCTCCATGTTTGACCAAACGCAGATCCAGGAATTTAAAGAGGTAAGAACAAGAATAAAGATAGAAATGGGTAGGGTTGTCATCCTTTAGGAAATACAACAAATGTAGTGATGCCATTAAAGGAAGACTTTCGGGTAAATGATTGGATCCCAATGAGCATCGCCTAGGAACACCACCCAGAACTGACATTCTAGGAGATTTTTAACTACATTCACTGAATATATAGAAATGATATTTAAGAACAAAGCTTCTTGAATTATTCAATTTGGATTCTGTCTTCCCTTTGAAAAATATTGCTGGCTAATCACAGAAACATTGGCTGTTATAACAGAACTTAATTAAATATTTCAGTTGAGCCTGTTCTACTTATGCAGGTACATCCAGTTTAGGGTACCCCAATGGGCTGTATGAATCCTAGCTACATGTTCTCAAGTTTAACAGAAGTGCCTAAATAGAAAAAGCCTAGATAAGTGATAGAAGAGTTTTTTGAACATTATTTACCTCAGGAATCCACTTGTAGTATCTATTCCTGTATGGAATTTGTGGTTTTATTTGAGTCTGAACCTTTATAAATATAGGAAATCTGCCAATCAACCAGAGGTCCAACATTAATTCCTTTGCCTTTTGTAGAGTCCTATTAGTTGTTCATCACAGCGAATCTTTCTAAGTTTTAAAGATGTTTTCCTAAGTTTGCTGTCCAATTCAATATGTGTTAAATTGCAGTTTCCATTGTTGGCACATAGAATGGTTGGTGACGGGGAATAATGGGGTTTCTTTTTTTGCCACACTTGAGGTGTCACCTTGAAAAGTCCAGTTGCCTTTTGAAAAAGCTCCTTTGGAACAACCATGACCTGGGTGACTGAGAATCTCCATAGACATTCCTGAAGAGGGAGAGAGACAGTGTGGAAATCTATAGATATTATAGGTGAACAAACTCTTTCCAAAATGTTTTGTCTCCCTCACCCTTTGATTTGTAGACTGGGTGCTGATTTATTTTTGTTTTCTTCAGTAAATCATAATTAAGCAAGACATGAATTCTTGTGATGTGTAAAGCAGGGTAAAAATTGGGTTTGTAGACCATGAGTTATGGCTTATGATGATGTGTAAACCTGACCGTATTTTGGAAGGGCCAAAATAATGAGCAATGGTGAGTGTGTATCTCCTCAAAATCCTATCTTGGAGCTTAGAACCTACTAACTGTGCATGGAAGATCAGCTTTTTACCTCCTATTATTTCTTTTCCAAGGATAATTCCAGGTTATTCTCCTTAGGACACCTGTTCTTTAAATTAATTTAGACTTTGAATAGAAATTCTCACCTGTAAAAGGGAGAGTGAGCACCAGCTTCCAATATGGAGAATATTCTCTTCTCCTCACCACTTAAATTCTTAAGGAGCATTTTTTGCCCTTTGGCAGGCACTAGCTCTCCACACATACCCCACCCTGAAGATGATGGTGTTTCCTTTCCAAGACCCTTGCAATGCAGCAGTGTCTATTTTGGGTGAGAGAGGACCAAGCAAAGAGGTGACATCTGTGCTTGAATGAAGCAAATGGCAGAGCCTTACAAGGAGATCTTTGGAAACCCATTCTGGCTGGCTAGTTTGGGAGGAGGAGGCGAGAAGCTGCCTCATTTCCATTGAAAATGAAGCCTGAAGGTCTTTTAGGCTTAAGACATAAGATCTACCATAAAGAAGACCAAAGCTACTTTAGTAGAGTTGGTAGAAAACTATCAAACTATCCAAAGCTCCTTTGAATTTTCTTCTTTTTCCTGCAACCTATGTTTGTGTTATTTTTTGAGGGCCACCTGCTTTTAAAAATATAAGAGGGCAGACCAGTTCTTGCAATGTGCACATTTATTTAATTGCATGTGTCACCTGCCCTTTCTTCAGATAACCCAAAGAACCAAACTTGCCTTCCTTCTCCCATTCTTCTTGTTAATTCTCCCTAAAAGTATGCTGTGAGGCTGGTAGTGCCGAAGGTCATCTATAGATCTTTTTGGCAGGATGGAATCAGGTCCCCTTAGTCTTCAGCTGCTTCAGGAGGCCTCCTGCATTGTGCAATAATCCTTCACTCTTCGTAATATCTCATCTCTCATCGTCTTTCTCATAAATCTCACACGCACTTCTCTTGGAAGTTTATTTCTTCTTGCATAGTTGGTATTCATTCTGAATACTTCATTAATTTCATCTTGTATTTTTGCTGCATCAATCTCCAATGTTTCAGCCAGTAAGTTAGTCATAATTTCTTTTATATTTTCTTCTATATTTTGATAGCATAAATAATGTATCACTTTTTTCATTTCTAATGCCACCACTGCTCCTTCTAAATATTGATTGTGCAATAATCCTAATGTAATCATTCAAAAGGACTAGGAGTTGATTACCTTCATTTTAATTCTTTTGCCCTTTCTACTGTTTCTTCTGCCATTTTTATGTTCCCCATAATTTGCTAAGGGTGAAAAGATTAAATTCCTCCTTGATGAAACTAGAGTCCACTGAGTAGACCCGTGGTAGAAACACATTCTATACGTCTTTGGTCCCACAGCCTGCACGTTTATGCTGAAATCCTTAAGCAATTGATGGCATTTTTAATGAAATGAAATTGACCAAATTCAAGAAGGTAAAGTATCTGATCCAATACTGCAACTCCCATTATAGGTATGGCTAGAGCAATGCAATGAGAAGGACTGCCGTTTGGAAAATTGATTGAATAGAAGCTGGGAGAAATAATCTGAATATTTTGGCAACCAATTCTGAATGAACATTCACTAGACTAGATGGCAGAACTTGATTTTTTTTAAACAATGAATTATTGACTGTCATCTAGCAGGCATCAAGATTTTTGCAGCCCAGGTAAGTCCTGGGCTCAATTCTTCATTTCTTCTTGACCAGTTTGCCTCTTCAGGGATCAGTCAACTGCTTTTTGAGCTCTGCCTTTGTTGAACTCCACACTAGATTGGAGATCAGAATCAGAATTTATTTTGCCAAGTGTGTCTGGACACACAAGGAGTTTGTCTCCGGTGTACATGCTCTATACTTACATACATACAATAAACAAGCTATGATTACAATCATAGGATACATTCATAATCATAAAGTACATCCATCTTGTCATGTCCATATAAGCATAAGATACATTCATAGTCATAAAGTACATTCATCTTGTAATGTACATATAAGCTGCAATTGATAAACCGTGATCTTAATCATGAATACAATCACAATCATAAAGTACATTCATCTCTTTGGAGAGATCCTGCCATCTGGAACAGTGAAGAGGATGAACTGATGATTTGAATCAGAATGAAATTGTATGTCACACATGGTGTTTTCCTAGCTAGAGTATCTTTTAGACTTTTGTGGGAAACGGTAAGTTTGCCATCAAGATTTCTGGACAACTTTGGTTGCATTTTTAATGAAATGAAATTGACCAAATCCAAGTAGATAAAGTATCTGATCCAATACTGCAACTCTCATTAGAATGTGATTACTTAGAATGTAATTTCCTCAGACCCAAGGATCTTTTTCACCATTATTTAGCAAGCACTGACTAAAAGCAATTGGGCTGGGTTTTTTTTCATGAGGAGGAAGAAGAAAATGTTTTGCTTCTCATCCAAAAAGTTTCATCACTTATAGTTTTTTTAAAGAATTTCATTTATTTTTTAACAAAAAAGAAAAAAGAAAACAAGATGATTAAATATTTCAATCAACATCAACCAGCTGGTATAGATTTTTACATATCTTTCATCAAAACGTATTGATCTTACTAATACAATTTCACACCTACTCCTTCCATCTCCTGTCCAACCGTTCATAAAAGCAATTTCATGTTTTGAAGTCTACTGATTTTTCTTTGTCCTTTCAGCATCAAAGTCAGTCGATCCATTTCTGCAACTCTAAATTTTCTCTAATTATTTCTTCATCTTGTATTTTTTCTTCATTCTTCCATTCCTAGCTGCTGTCAGTACGTGTGCAATCAAATATACATATTACTTATTAAACTAAAGTTTCATCAGTTGTGATGGCAGACAGTGGAAGAATAGAATCAGAATT
>JANHFO010002157.1:0-10277 GCA_032468095.1 Pareas carinatus
AATAAGATCACCAATGAGGGGGGCCTTATTAACCACGGACCTGGCATTGCATACCAGCAGCCGTAGGCTCTGGGTCCAGAGCCCTAAACCACCCAGAACACAGGATGGGTCATGGGGGTCGGCACGCGCCAACGCTTGAGTATAGCAGAGGCGCCTGCCCTTAACTCGATTTGGCCCCCGGCCCCCGCCATATCTACCCCTTCATTTTGCCTGCTCAGGCTTCCTAATCCTCAATCTCAGTTCTTCACTCCAAAATAGATACACACAGAGAGACACAGACACACACACACAGACACACAGACACACACACACACACACACACACACTAATAGGAAAGTAAATTAGTTCTCCATTTAGGAGCATAGAGGAAACCGTGTGTGTGTGTGAAAAGTTCAAAACGTAAACTTCTTCCTCTTATCTTTTCAAACCATTGGATTTCAAACTGAACTTTTGCTTCATATTCTACTTCATATTCGATTTATTCTTTGCTAAGATAATTAATTGACCAATAAGCTAACATATATAGGATTAATCATCCAAGTTAGTGGTTTTCAATCTTTTCTTCACCACAGACCTCCTTTAAATTCATGTTGTGGTCACAGACCATGGCCACAGATACTCAAGACTTAACTCAAGACTAAAATCAAAACATTTCTTCAAGCCTTCATGGATCCCCTGTGACGATATTTCGGGGCCCCAGAAGTCCACAGACCACAGGTTGAGAACCACTGAACTACATTATTAGGCTGAATGATAATTATAAATATAAAGTTTATATAAAATATAAAGTTTTTAAAAATCAGTGAATGGGATCTTAATTTTTTATTGTTTTTCATAGCATTCAGGTGGATTTTACTTGACTTCTAACATTTTAACATCCTCCAGAAATGCTAGCTAACTCTATCTCTGTTTTTGTGGTAACAAAGAATATGAACAAAAGAAAAGGTAGACACTTACATTTTGATAACAATATGTTAACAGAGGTGATTATATTATGATCACTATTTTAAAACTAAGTATATACTAAAGAATAAACTTGTGTAGATTGTAATGAAGCATTTTGCCTTAAGGAAGCAGAACAATTTAGTAATTATTTAATTTATTAATGCAATCTTAATTATTTAACATTGCTTTGCTTCAAAGTTGTTTTAAAAGAACCCTTTGCTAAAGCCTTTGAGGAAGTAATCCTTTCAGAGATCTGTACAAACTTAGTATAATAAAAGAGCACCATTTCAAAGACAAAGGGAATCCAACTATTAGCTTTGTTTCATCTTTTAATAACATAAAGTAAGCATTTATTCATTCTTTACAAAAGATTCTTCTGAAGCTGGGTTATTCTACCTACTGTGAATAGGCTTTGTTAATGCTATCACACATTTAGGTTATCATATTTTTGACAAAGAAATGTAAAGTAGAGTCAATGGAATAAAAACAAACAAAGGCTGGAAAATTTATTATGTTCACAACTTTCAGATGAACTTCGGACAGATCTGTCTCTTTCTCATGCATTTCACTTTTCCAGTCCTGATTTCAATTCAGCCTGTTTCCACATTAGGCTGAAGGTTTTAATGCATGCATTTTCATGTATATTTCTTCTACAGTAACATTTACAAGAACTTCCTGTAATATAGAGCATTTCTGCAATTATTTTAATAATGATATATAGGTAGTCCTTGACTTATGTCCACAATTGAGCCCAGAAATTTTGATCCTAAGCTAGGTAGTTACTAAATGAGTTTTGCCCTCATTTTAGAACCTTTCTTGCCACCATTGTTAAGTGAATCACTGCTGCTATTAAGTTAGTTACGCGGTTGATAAAAGAATCTGCCTTCCTCATTGGCTTTATTCTCAGAAGTTCCCAAAAGGGGATCACATGACCCCAGGACACTGCAACCATCATAAAGCTGAACCAGTTGCCAAACATACAAATTTTGTTCACATGACCATGGGGATGCTGCAACAGTCGTAAATATCAAAAAAGGTCATAAGTCACTTTGTTCAGTGCTGTTGTGACTTCGAAAGGTCACTAAATGAAGATTGCAAGTCAAGTACTATCTGTAGTTTATGTACTGCAAAATTTGGAAAGCTAATATTAAATGCAAAAGGTATTTCCATTCAAGTCTAGTTACTGGGAATGCAAATTAAATTGAAAATAAATATAAAGTGTTTTATCAACAGTCTACTTATAACACGCATAGTTTTTGACAATACTATATGTCACATTTTCAATACTGGGAGCACAGAATGAATCAATAATTTCTAAAACGTATAGTGGTCTACTGAAAAATCATAACTCTGGAAATCAGTGTAGATTGGATTTTCCTGTGGTTTTATTTTTATCAAACTAAACCTGGGATCCTAAAAAGGGAAGAAGGGAAAACAGACAAAACTAATACTAGGTTCAACTATTCCGCCTCACTATTTTTATGATTATTCTGTGTGTATGTATGTGGGTGTTATGTAAGCATATTGGAGATTAAGTAGTTTACTCTTAGATACAATTGCCCCGTATTTACCAAAACTTTGAGTTTACCTAAGGAGGTAAAGAATTTTTGTGACCCTGAATGGGTTTTTAATAGATCACAGCAATTTGAACCTAAACATCATAGAAATTAAAACCTGTAAGGAATTTAGGAGATCACCTCCTTGTCTAACCTTCAGTTTAGAGCAGGAATCTATTAGTACAGCATTCCTAGTAACATCATCTGGCTTCTAGTTAAATACTTCGAATCTATCACCTCTTGAGGCAGTCTTTTCCATTACTGAACAGCTTGCACTATTAGGAAATCTTTTCTGAAGTCAAACTAAGACTTCCTTGTAATTCTAATCTATTGTTTTATGTCATGTTTTCTGCAACAATTCTGTCTTTACTGATGTTCTGATGAAATGGCTATAAGATAACATAAAACTCAATAAACATTTTATCTGTGACTTTCTGAAGATATACTATATATTTTACATTAAGGAAGCAAACTTCAAACCATGCATATGGGAATTCGGCCAAATGTAAACATCTAAGTTGGCTGTGAAGACAAGCATGGAAGAGAAGAAAATTGAACAGAAGTTCAAAAATGATCTGTCTTCAATAGCTCAGCATATTTCTGTGGGTACCTAAGAAGACACCAGTCATGGAAATGTACATTTGGATAGTTCTCACAATTCTAAAATAATGGCAGTGATGTAGGTATTTTAAGTGTTTTCAGGCAAATATTTCCCTGTATTCTTTTCTTCTTATATTAGTTTCTCATACCTCATTTCTCTTTTCATCATCCTGTTGTATTTTAAACAGGTGATCAAATTGAGATGAATTTCAAAGTACCTAACTGGATTGGTGCAAGATCTAGTTACTATAGGAAATAAAAAGAAATCTTCAGGGGGGAAATAAAGGACACAATTACTCCTGGTAGCATCCTACAACAGTTTTGTTTAAACAAAAGCAGTGGTGAATGTTTAATTGGAAGAACTCCATTAATTCCACTGCAATTCAGCAAAAAAAGCAATTTCATTTGAAACATCACCCCCAAAATTAAATCACTTTTAAAAAATCCAAGAACAGGACTGCAATAATTAAATGTGTTATTCATTGTTTACTTTATCTTCTGCCTCCGCTTAATATATATTTGGCACTGCTTGCCTAATGAGAAAGAGTTCAGCTTTCTCAGCATAATTCCAGGCCTGTTTAAAAACTAGACAACTAAGTGCTTATTAAGAGACTAATTCTCAACATCTCGTGCACAAAAAGGCGAGTGTATGTCATAGTCGGGAAATAGGGATATTATTCATGTTTACAACCTCTGTGTGGTTGATTTAAAAAAAAGCAGCCCATGCAAGTGGAAGGGCTTGTTTAGGTCTAAAATGTTGAAGAGAAGGTTTTAACTCTTTGAGCTTTTCATGTTGAGATTTGAATCAGATCTATATCACTACCACTGCAATTAAACCACAACAGCTTTCTTCCCGAGGGCATCACAGGAGAGGTCATTTCTGAACCTGAAAATGGTTTCTATACTCGCTTCTGGGCCACGAATATCAATTCAGCTTCTTCCTCAGTGCTATTTGTGGAAAATTCAGACATGTATTAATATCACATGGCGTTAGGGTCTCAATCTTAATTTTTTTTAAAAAAAACACTTGTGATTTCAAAACATGTGAGCAAAAGGCTGGTCTTTATATTAAGATGGAAAAAACAGAGTTTTATTCTGTTTTTGAATTTATTAACTTTCTTCCTACACAAGCAATACAAATTAGTACCATTTCCATCAAAATAAAACCTAACCGGAAAATAAGCCCCAGCATGATTTTTTCAGGATGCTCGTAATATAAGCCCTACCCCAAAAATAAACCACAGTTAAGATAATCAGCCAGAAAGATGCATTTAGTGCTGTATTTCCCCCAAATTAAGATAAGACCTAACCAGAAAACATGCCCTAAAGAGTCTTTAGGAGGAAAAATTAATATAAGACCTGGTCTCATTTTTGGGGAAACACGGTATAACTTTGAAAGTGTACATGTTTGTTAAAAGAGGCGCAGTGACTCAGTAGCTTAATGATGCTGGAGAAAGTTTGTACCCTGGAGATTTGACTCCTAGCACCGCATGGTTGAGTGAGCTCCCGTTACTTACCTCATCTTCTGCCAACATAGTAGTTCAAAAGCATATTGCAAGCAAGTAGATAAATAGTACCACTTTGCTAGGAAAAACTGGCAATTTGAGTGACTGTATGAATTCAGCCAGTGCCGGATCTGCCTGAAAGCAATGCCCAAATGTGAATCGACATAGGTGCTGGAAAAAGACCTGGATGAAGCTGCAGAAAGGCATCAAACCTTATGAGTATAGAGCTAGTCCTCACCCTGTGATGCACGCTGGATAGCGCACAAGTATGAACAGAACAGTATAGCAAACATCAGCAGCCAAACAACTACTATGTAATAGAACGGTAGTCTCTTGGCTAATATAACATTGCCATACGCTAAATAAATAATAAAAGTGTCCATTTGTTAATTTAGCCCTCTTTTCCTTTCCCTTCTTTTTTCTTCTCTCTTTTTTTTTCTACAGTGCAAAATATAGCGATTGTGTTTGGAGTGACAGTTGTGGAAACAGAGCTCAGACCACTGCTACTGTCTGTTTTTTCTTCCCAGAAACCACTTAAACACTTCTTAAGAAACATCTAAAAATCCATGCCAGAGACAGAATGTGCTTGAGGCCAGAGGTAAGCAACTTTTTCTGCCCAAGGGCCATCTCAACTGGAAGATCAGGAGCTTCAGCACCCAAGTGAATGTATCCATTCATATAGAAAAAGGCGCATTCTCACCTCTCTCCTTTCTAGTTGTTCAGCTCCTGATGAAAAGCAATAATAAATCAGACACTTTAAAAACCTTCCCGGAGTATATGGAGGAGACCCTATTTCTCAGTGATGTGTAGCAAGTTCATTCATTTTTCTCTTGCTACCATTAGCAACAAGAAACCAGAGTTTCCGAGCAAAATTTCCTAGGAGGAAATTAGAAATCACAAGGCTTTGTGTGCCATCTAGTCTGTTAACTAGAGGTGAGAGAATTCCGGATCTATTTCCTACCAGCTGACTGATCAGTTGGATCAGATCAGGGAAAAACAGAAAAGCACTTGGTGAATTGCAATTTCATCTCAAAGGTTACCTAGAGTTAGCAGGCCATAAATTGCCGTCCTTGTTTCTTCTGTGTTCCACTTATTTCTAAAATAATTCCATGGAAAGCCAGAATACCTAGTTCTAAAGGTAGAAGAGGGTGTTTTCATGTGCATGTGTTTGTGTATCTATTCACTTCAATGCACAGTCTAACAGATTATTTTAAAAGAAGGAACTTGGATGAATAATGCTCTACAGCTAGGAAGAAATGAATGTAGATCATAGCAGTGATAAAACCACATTCTGCCAATTCAATTTTTAAACAAAAAAAACCCTTTTCAAAAGCATAGTATTGATATATTTCTTCCTATGGGAGAAGTCGACTGTTATTAATGATGTCAAGATTAAAAGCAATCTTTTGAAGGACAAATGAGGGTTATGAAATCTAGATATACTTTTCTACATTTGCAAGGCATAGTGCATCATTTGGCGAAAATAGCCCTTCTTCTAGACTATTTTCCTTTCATTTAAACCAATCGAAAATGAAGACAAAAAAAGTAAAAATCAATTTAAAAATCATTTTTAAAACATCCTTATAAAAGCATGTTGGGTACATTTAAACCTGAGATTATAAAATAAGGGTAAATCCTAGGAATAATTTTCAGGAATATAGTTTTCCTTCCTGAAAATAGTCATTTTGACTGGGAATTCCGGAATTCACATCTCAAGAACAATAAATTGGGGGAAAGTGTTCTGTCCAATTATATATTACCAAACTGCTTACCATGTGCATATGAAGTATCCTAATGAATTATCTGCTCCAGACACAAAAACATATCAACCAAGTTTCTTTAAACAGCTGTCATGTTGATTTAAGTATATAGAGGCCTTCATGGACATATCTGAATATATGTACTAATCTTGTCAGATAAAGAAGTTTTGAATTGGAGCAGGCGTATAAGTAAAAATGAAAAATAATAAATAAAATATACACACTGGCTCAATATATGGAAACACTGTGTCCTCTTCAGAATATATAAGGAATATTGAGTGAATTAATTGTATCTTGCAGTGAAAGGTAGTTTTAAGTTTATTGCAATGTTTCAGAGGACTACGGAACATAGAAATCTACTTTATATTAAACCAATTTAACTAAGTAAATTACTATGGGATGGATCTCTATGAACTTTGAAAGGTATCATTCTTGTCACTTTCTACAATGCCTTTTAAAATGAAGAAACTCAGAATTGTTCCTGTGATATTCTTTGTTAAAACAATGTGGGGATATTTTATGCATCTAAATTAGTGGACTAACCCTCAGAGTAATAACGCCACAGGAACAAGTTTCTTAGCAAGATTTAATGTTTTATTTTTGTCATACATCCACATGAAAAAGTACAAAAATTTCAACAAGTCGAAATAGGTATTTAAGTTCAAGTGTAACCTTGTTGGGCTTATGTTCCACAACCAGCACTCCTTTTCTTCCTTCTTTCTTATTTTACTATACTTATAATACATTGCAATGACCTTGCTATCATCCAAAGGGGCATGTTTTCACATACTTTAGCTACAGTATTCTCAAACAAATCCCCCAAAGTTTAAGTCAAGTGGATTTTTCTCCAGCATCTGACATGTGCCTTTCTTCCTTTCATTCCCTATATTTTATTTATCAATTATTTACTGTAGCCAACCACTGCAAATAAAATATCATTCTCTATACTTGACTTGTTTCATATAGCTTTTAGGGTACTGATGCAAGTGCTTTACTTTACTGTGTATGTTTTTTTTTAAAAGGAAACAACTAGGGGGGGAGGGATTTTTTTTTAAAAAATCTGCATCAGGACTATTTGTCTAGAATTGCTAAAGTGAATTCGGTTTCAGTGAATTTGGTTTTTGTAAATGAAATTAGTGACTAAGTAATAATAGAATGAAAAGCTTATATGAGTCTTCATTTTAGAAGATAAAGTGCTTTACGTAGAAGTAAACCATATTGAGTTCACATTAGTTTGTTCCAAAAAAAGATTGGCTTGGTCCTTGCAACCTGCAGTTTAATCTCTTTGAAATCCTAATTCAGTTTCACCTATAAAGACTGTAATCAACTCCCTAAATCCCTAGCTCAACCAATTGCATTAGTATAAATAGCCTAGTGGCTAGAATAAACTCTCTCATTTTTTTTAAGTGCTGCCATCTATGTGTCTGTATCAGCTCCTATCCTCACCCATCCATCAAGAGGAGATGGCTCAGAAGAGTCTTTGTGCCGTATGGTCCCATGTTGTTTCCTTTAGAGATGATTCTCACTCACTCACTCCATTCTAAAGACATTTCCAAGAAGAAAACACAAGGTTTATTTGCCATTCCTCTAATCTGATAAGTACCCAAGAATATCCTTTCAGGTTGCTTGTGCCTTTATATGAGCTAATTGATTTACTTGTAAATAAAGATTGTGACACTTACTGGTATTTTATGTTATTTTATTCTATTATTATTGCACTTTTATCCCCATACTATTAGATTCTGTATTTCATTCTTATTTCTTGTTAAATATCTTATATCTATGCATTTGTCAATTGTTGCATATGTAGGTTTATAGTCACGTATTTTTAGGTTTTACATTGCTGTTTTCTGCCCTTATTGCTGTAGTAAAGCTCTTTGATTTGATGTGACATGATGTCATGTGAAAGGTAGCATAGTTGCAGCCAGGTGCTTTTTTCCATAGCTGTAACCATGGTTGCATAGTGCTGTGGTGGCTGGAATAAGAGGGTTGGAAGATTACATTCAGAACAAGGAAAACGTTGAAATTGAGAGGTGAGGGGCATAATAATTTCCAGGAACCCAGAGGTGAGCAAAACAAGAGTTTCTGCTAATAAAATCAGATTTTGCCAGAATTCTGCAAAGCAGCAGTATTCCAAAGAGAAAAAAACACACACCAAAATTTGGTTAAGTTTAAAATAAAATGGTTCTCAAAGACACCCAGTGTTGTGCAAATGTTCAACTCAGAACTGATTCAAAGTGACACAAAGCCCAAGGGAAATGCTTTGTCTCGTCCTGGGTCTTCTGCAATTTGATTTGAGCAGGTTATCATTAGCATCTCTGCCTCAAGCAGCAAAATGTCTTGTGCATTTTACAGCAGGGCTGACAGCACTGGCACATTAGTTCCATTAACTTAAAAATGGTATTGAGAGAGATTTAAGCAAGTCTAAATCATCTTAAATCTAGGCACTTTAACTCTACTGGATTATATACTACTGATAGAAGCCTAATGAGATCATAAGTCAAATTCCCTCTAGACCACTATTGGTCACTTGCATGAGCAATCCAGATCTTTGTAAGCTCCCCATAAATGAATATCTAATTAAGTTATGTGCTTCAACAAGTATGATAACTGCTAAGAATCCATTTCCCATTTTCATGTGATTTAGTTCAAGGGCTTAATGTGTACAAAATAAGTCATGAGCTGCTGCCAAAACTGGATGCTAATTGAATATGCAATAAATTCAGTGATGACAATTGCTATCCAAATTGGTAAACAAGGCTGTAACAAAGTAGTCCATTTTTTAAAGTACCCACATTAAAATTCCCATTACAAGAAACCAAGTGCTTGATATAAGAAGAACAAGAGTATTTCAGATTCTGTTTTGAATCTGGGGTTTGCATTCTGGTTATAAATGGCTTAAATAAAATATAACAAGCTACATCAATACCAAGTAACAAGTAACACTAATGGCTTGCACTATATATTAGATCCAGAAAAGTGATAGGTAAATATATGATAATATAAAAAATATTCCTTTGTTTAGAAGAGTGACATAAAGTGAATACATAGATAAGAGTCAGGACCCTTGATATATTAGAAACCAATACTTCAGTTATTCCCTTCATCAGTTGGCTTCTCTAACTAAAAGTACAAAAGTAAAATGGTAGCCCTGAAAGTTCATGCTACAATGAGTTTGCTAGATTATCGAGTACTTGCAGCTTTTCTTAAATTATTCAGTGTTAATTCTATGTTAATTCTTTCATTTTATTCAGTAACCAAATGCCAAGCAACATAAAAACCACATCTGTTTCAAACTTCTCATTTGCTAAATAGAAAATGCGTTAGAAATTCAGAGAGATTTGCAGTATGAAGGACGGTATATGTTTTTGCAATAATTGGTGCTGGCCTCCGGGAGGTGACATGAGGCTGGCTCCAGGGCATTGTGAATGCTTCTTTGGGTGAGGGTGTCGTTCCGACTGCCTTGAAGGAGGCGGTGGTGTGGCCCCTTCTCAAGAAGCCTTCACTGGACCCAGCTGTTTTAAATAATTATCACCCTGTCTCCAACCTTCCCTTTGCTGCGAAGGTTGTAGAGAGTGTGCTTGCTCGACAGTTTCCCCGGCACTTGAATGAAACTGTCTATCTGGATCTGCTCCAGTTCTGCTTCAGGCCTGGGCCCGGGATAGGAGTTGATCCTCTATCCTGGTGCTCTTAGACCTCTCAGCGGCTTTTGAAACCATTGACCATGGTATCATGCTGGGTCAGTTGGAGGGGTTGGGAGTGGGAGGCACCGTTTTTCTCCTCCTACCTTTCTGACTGGTCGCAGACAGTGTTAACAGGAGGGCAGAAGTCGACATCGTGGGGCCTCACTTGTCGAGTGCCTCAGGGGTCAGTCCTCTCGTCCCTCCTGTTTAACATTTACATGAAACCGC
>JANHFO010002157.1:87579-97986 GCA_032468095.1 Pareas carinatus
CCCCCCCCCCCCCCCCCCCCCGACAAATTCTAACATTCCTGGAAACCATCAGCATTTTTGCTGTTTACCTACCCTATCTCTGCAGTGATAGCGATCAGTTTTCACACTGCTGAAATTTGATCTCCAGAAGCAACGAAAGAGATGTGTTATAGATTTCCAGGATTTAAAATATACCTATTTTGCATTTTAAGATGCCTTCAACACCACAAGAAGCAAAGCGCATTACTAGACACTGCCCGAGAACTTGAAAAGCCAATGTATATGTTTAAAACAAAGTGTGGCCTTCAGGTGAGACTTGCCATTCCTTGATATAAATGATGGTGCACAACGATCCCTTTGAATTTTATTACCCAGCAGCTTTAGCTCCAGGTAATCCGCATAAATGAAAATAGCTTCCTTGTACAAAATCTGTAAATTCACCTCAAAGATGGAAAGGTATTTGTCTTGTTTTCAATTGCACAGTGACACCCTCATTGGAACAATGTCATTGCAGCAGCCTTTCTTTATTATATACTCAGTGAAGTAGCAAGAAAAATAGATTTGATGAAGCAGAAAGGAAAATTCAAAAGCAAATAAAAAAGAACCTATATGTGAAGAGAGTAAAGTCGGTAAGAGGCATGTAATTTATTTTGAGTAATTATTCTAGTTTAAAATCCAGGTAATTTTTCTTCCTATTATAAAGCCTGAGGCAAAAAGCCTTTTGAAATATTGGAGAGGGTAAAATTTAAAAATTAGCTACTGAGCATGAAGTATGCAATAATTGCTCTTCATAACATTTTTATTGCCTCTATATTCTGTGAATTATTGCTCCAAATTCCTCCGTACCATTATGATGAAAAAATGGTATCAATAAAATTTGGTTGATTTATGTTAAGATTTTATCACTTAAGCCCATGAAAATCAGAGGCACGCTAAAAAGAGCCATTTCCCCCCTCATGACATTTCTTTTTCCTTTTTTATTTTTTCCCATTCACAGCAGTAACAAGAGTTCCACTTTTCATTTCCTGGTGTGCTGGTAAGTATCCTCACACTCACATCAAAGAGTCACACAGTTGTGGGCTCAGGCTTTTAGGTAAAACTGTAACTATGACCCGAGGATGTTATGCACTAGTTTTCAACTTCTTCGTATTAAAGAATTTTGAATTGGAGAGGAGACAAAAATAGATACTGCTTAAATGTATTGCTCTCCTTTCTTCCATCTGTGTTCTTCAATGGAACTCTGAGAGTTTTCTTAAGAGTAAAAATTACTATATGTAAATTAGCACAGACAAAGTTAAGCCAGAGATGAGTTACTCTGGTAGATAAGGGCAAAGCCCAGAATATACAATGTTTTAATTTATTCAACCTCTGGATTATTAATGCAGTTTGTTTGCACCATGACATCTTTACCAGTTTTATGATGTTTATCATCGTTTTGTTATCTGTTTTGTTCATCTGCCTGTTTTACGTAAATCAGAAACATCAAAGTATGTTACCTTAACTTCTATCAAAAGGAACTAGAAGTGTTAGCATGTACTTTCCAGAACATTTTATCATATAGATCAGATAAAACAAAAAGGAATATTTTTTTTAAAAAAAAGAATGGAGTCAGAGAATAGGCAACAGTATTAAATCTAAAAAGATTCAACTTCTAAATATTTTGAACATTGGTGAATGTTGCATCGGCTTATATCACATCTAGGGTTCTTGTGATAAATAGGATATTCAAGGAAAGTTGTCGAATGTCGAGTTGCAACTACCACATTTTTACATGGTTCAACACTGTACATAAATTTAAAGGGTTGAAACTTCAGTCATAGTTATTATCTTGATTTTTATATCTCCTTTGGAGATGCTGCTGGCAATAAAGAAACAGACATGTCAATTCCCCTGTTCCCGAAATATAAAATCCAAACATTATTCATACCATACAGTAGTATCTGAAACCTATGAATCCTAGATTACGTATTTTGTGAAACTGATTTAGCTAAATGTGAGTCTGTTGAAAAAAAGTCCCAATTGGCTGGATTTACATAGCAAAGTATGACAATAGGGCTAATTACTGCGTCATAATTCCTACCTCATAGAGTTTAATCAGGTTGGACATTTTTTTAAGACTAAGCATATCAGCCAGGTTCAAAGTAGCATCATTTTTACTAAATTTAAATTGGGATGCACTCTAAAATTAAATTCTGATATCCAGACAGTGTTTCACTTGAATTGATGGACAATCCAAATGCAAGCTATCCAACTGCATTCCACTATCCTACAAGTGAAGTTTCTTTTATTTATTAAAAAACTAAGACATTTTTTCTATGCAAAAATATATATTATTATTATTATTATTTAGACTTATATACGGCTTAACAGTGCTTTTACAGCACTCTCTAAGTGGTTTACACAGTCAGCATATTGTCTCCAACAATCTGGACCCTCATTTTACTGACCTCAGAAGGATGGAACGCTGAGTCAACCTTGAGCCAATGAGAATCGAACTGCTGAACTTTGATAGCTAATGGCAGATGGCCTTTAACCACTGCACCATCTGAGCTATATTATTACAAAATATTTTTTTAAAAAAATTGCCCTCACTTTTCTGCAAAGATGTTCATTTAACTGATAAAATAAGCAGTGAAAAGAAAATCTTTCTTGTACCTCTTATATTCCCTTTCCCCAATCTCCATAGCAATACAATATGCATTAGGCAATAGATATTACAAATTATGCCAAAGGTTAACTATAAAGAATTGGAATATTTCTCCAACAAAATTATCTCCCCGAGAGATAAGAAATAATCACTCAGAATATATCAGAAAGTCCTTTTCCTTCACATCTTAAGACTAGTACTGATATAATTTATCAAATCTTACCCTTGATCTGCTAATAAAGAATTAAAAATATTTATGATTTTATTTTGATGTGAAAAAACATTTCTTTGTGACAAAGTAAAACGGGTTACCCAAAGGTGCTTTTTCAAAAGACAACTGGGCTTTCTTGGTTTGGAAAAGCATCTTTGCAATAACCGTGGTGTAGATGACTGAGAATATCCATAGATATTTAAAATTTACACCCAAGCCTAACTTTTCAAAAACATAACTTTAAAATAGAATTATGCATAAATGACAGTATATTTATTTATATTTATATTATTATTTATATTATATTATTTATTTATATTGTATAACAGACATAAATACAATTGAGCGAGTCTAAAGGAATTTTACGAGAAAATTACTCCATTCCTCAGCCTGCCATAGAATGTCTTATGCCATCAGGCTTGAAATTCTGGACCTAGACAACTTAGAACTACTTCGCCTACGGTCTGACCTAAGCTTAGTACACAAAATTGTCTGCTACACTGCTACAATGTTCTACCAATCAATGACTACTTCAGTTTCAACCACAATAAAACATGGACTAACAATAGATACAAACTCAAGGTGAACCGCTCCAAACTCCATTGCAGAAAATACGACTTTAGCAACAGAGTGGTCAATGCCTGGAACTCACTACGTGCTGCTGTTGTTACATCTTCAAACCTCAAAAACTTTAACTTTAAACTGTTTACCATGGACCCCACTCCATTCTTAAGAGGTCTGTAGGGGAGCGTGCATAAGTGCACCAGCGTGCCTACTATCCCTGAACCCATTTGTTCGTACTCATTTGTTATGTATATGCTTATACTTGTTTATACCTGTTTATATGGTATGTTTTTACTTATATTTGTTTTCTCATACATGCTTGACTAGATAATATTATTACTATTATTATTACTATTACTATCATTACTATTATTATTACAGTTCATAGCTTCTAATTCAAAACTTCTTTTATCATGGTTTAATAGATAATTCCCAATTGTTATTTGGTACTATATAACACACTTAACCAAAATCAATGAAGCATTTTTATACCCTTTCTGTTCTTCAATTGTAGGCTCCAGATTTGTTTAGGCCAGGTATATCCAAACTTTTGGTTTGCCTAGGCCACATTGAGAGAAAAATTGTCTTTGGCCACATATATATAATATAGTTAATGTATGTAAATGCACGTTAAAAGTTTGCAATCTTGTAGGGCTGCATAGCTCTCTAGGACAACTGTCCAGGACTGCGTGTGGTGCATGGGCTGAGGGTTTAGATCTTCCGTCCTAATTCTGTATGCTTGCACAATCTCCCTTTCCAAAATGAAATTAGAAAGTAGCAAGTAGATGGGGAAATGCACACTTAAAAGGGAGTGGGGTGTGATTTATACTAAGAGGAATTTCAATTTCAAATGCCCTATTGCAAGCACGACACCCTTAATTAGTACATATTTCAATAGTTTTCTTTTAAAAAATCACCATCTGTTACAATCTATTTAATCCTTGTTTCCGTAAGTATTATTAAGATACTTTAGTCAAGTCAATTCAGCTACCAATGCATATGAACTGTTCCGTTCACACAAAAAAGAGACACAAAGGTAAAATGGGTTTTTCTAATCTTTCAAATTTTTCATTTGCTGGAATTGTCCAAATTGTTATTCTACAGATAGCCATTTTGGCACCAGGCTAGGAAGCGGAAGACCGTGAGTTCAAGTCCTGCCTGATCCATGAAAGCCAACTGAGTGACCTTGGGCTAATCACTCTTAGTCCCACCCACCTGAGTTGTGGGAAAATAGGAGGAGGAAGGTGTGTTAGATACGTTTCCTGGCTTGAGTTATTCGTAAAAATAAAGGTGGGATATAAATAAAACTGTAATTATACCCAAGAACTGACATACAAATTTGTAACACGATGACATGAATGTTACATACTTTATGACTATGAATGTATCTTATGCTTATACACAATTGATTATGCCTATATATACAAATGATCGTGATCATGCTTATATATTCAAATTGTTTATGAATGTATCTTTATTGTATCCTTATGTATGTATGTATGTACTGAATATAGGCATGCTTTCAGTAACAGAGATGGAATAATGTAATAATTATTTCTAAGAATAATTTCTAAGCTTAAAATTATTACATTCATAGAAAAATCATAATTAAAGAAAAAAAGTATTAAAAAAACTAGCGAGTTTCATATACTTAGCATTGAAAAAGACCCTGTTCAAATTTCTTGCTGTTTAAATGTCCACAGTTGGTGCTACCTTCAATAATATTTAGAATCATATTAAAAGGAACAATGCCTGCCCAAAAAAATAGTTCATGCATTTAAATTATTTCCCCCTTACTCCCATTTTCTTTAAAAGATGAGATATAGAATAATTATGGTTTAACTTCACAGAATCACATATTTATACCAAATTCTGAAGGAAAATGGCAACACATCTATTTCAACAGACAGAAGCTTTGTATACACTTTAAAACTGTACCACGAGAGGGGAAAGCTAATCACTATTGTCTATAGTCTTTTGACTGCAGAATTAGTATCTGAAAATCTGAGAAAACCATATGAATTTCTCAGTATGCGACTGTAAGCAGATTACCACCATTCTGCAAATTCTGTGGAAAGCAGAATTCTACTATTTACTTACCATACTCTGCCCTCTGCACTGACTGAATCAAAACTCCATTGCAAGCATTCAGTAAAATTGGCAAATGACCCATTACTATAAAATTATACTAAAAATACTATAAGGCATTACGCAGAAAGCTACAGGTTGGGATTGCAAGCAGCTATCTTTTTCCATTGTGGAAAAAGGATATACCAACTGACTGGAGATGATGGCTTTTCTCCTTTGTTTGCTGCCACTAACAATTTTTGCTGTCTCTAGTCATCAAAAGAATCAGAGCTGTTGGTACTGCAGAACTACTATTGGTCCTACTGATAGATACAGTATTATAAATACAATACTGCAGTATTGTATTTATCCAGCAATGGAAAGCAAAATGTTCAGCTCTATTATTTGGTTTCATAAACAATAATAAATGCTGATGAAAACACTTAGCATCAAATAAATATAATAAAGCATTAAAGAAAAACATAAAAATTATTTTATTGCCAACTGGTCTACGAAATAGCTCCTTCATGCTTTGGAATATGAAGGGCAATTAAAATCAGGATAGAAGTCAGAGGTTAGATCTCAATCATGGAGTCCGCTCTAAGCAGAGACCATTATGGAAAGTTACCATTTTACTTGCGTGGGCAGTAGGGAGGGAGGGAGGGGGAGAGAGAGAGAGAGATGTCACTCGTAGTAATTTTTAGTTTGTTCTATTACACAATTTTCTTGCATAAATTATTTTTCTGTTATGCTACGATATGCCTTCTCCAAAGAAACATAAGTATCAAGAGAGTATATGATCTCCAGGGTTAACTTAACATGCATGCTATGCAGAACCACAACTCAAACACAGGATTTTGTAACTAACACTGTCTGTTTATGAACCGACAATAATGACACTGGGCATAATCTGAATCATAAGCGAATTGAACATTCACACTGATTTTAACAGAAGCTACACTAAATTAATCAAAGAAAAGTTTATTAATCAAAGTTAGAAAAATGAGGTTCTTCAAATATTAAAAGGTAAAGAAATTCCACGTTCAATAGTTGTCAACTAAAAATGCTGTTGCAAAGTATGACTATAATAACTATATTCCATTAAGCTTTATTGCATTCTACAAAACGACCATCATACTTTTGTAAGAGCAGTAATAAGAGCTGAGACTTAAAAAAATTAGCTATTGACTAACAATTGTTTTTCTTCCTACAATTAGAAAATGCAATGCTAAGTTACAATTAAATGTGCATTGCAAGTTTAAGCAGATGACCGGGTTTCTTTGGTATTGTTTAAAAATATTCCAGTATTTTATTATACACTAAAAATCAATTTTGTCCATCAGCATGAGCATACACAAAATCAAGACAACCACTACCAGAGTAAAACACTAATACTTTATTAAAAATTCAAAATTTATTGCAAATTATATTTTGCTTCTCTCCTTTCTTCGTTTTTACATGATTTATTGATATCCATGATTTTTTCACAAATATATTTGTTGACTTTGGAGAGTCTTTGTGCAATTTCTGTTTCATCCAGAGTTTCTTGTGCTATTCTGTCATACAAACATTCTAAAAAAGAAAAAACAGATGACATTTAGAATAAAACTTCAACATATTTAAAATATAGCAAAAACTCCTCAGTAAGGCATATGTCACGCACAGGATGAATGCTCATTGAAAGAATTAAAAAGTGAACATGAACCTATATATAGCACTGATCTGAAAACTCCTCTTCAACATCAAATGCTTTGCATGTTCACACTAATGTATTTAAGACATCTTTGATAGACATTTTAATCATAAGCCATTTACTCTGAAATGGCCATGTCTCCCAGTCCAGGAAAAAATAAGTCTATAAATTTAATTTTGAGTAAATATACTTTTGTAAGAGCATTGAAAAGCCCTTTTAAAGTCATTCTCTGACCTTTTATTAAAACACATCTTTGTTTATCCTTACTCTCGGCAGATAATTTCCACTCAGTCATTATAACATGAATAAATGAGAGAGAGAAATCTATGGACCTATGGACCATAATGTTGCTTATCCATGAAACATACTGTTTGTAGATTTCTACTTGTCTCACCACTTTATAAAATATAGTTTTAAAATATAAATAACAATACTGAGGTAGATAAAGTGGAATTCCAGAAAAGTATGATCTGTGTTTGACAGATAACAAGCCTTAAACATTCCTTAATAATACGGAAATGCCTTGAGACAAGATAATGTTAGGCAATAGCATCCATGTGAAAAAATGTGTGATACGAAGTAAGGTAGAGTTTGTTCTTTTTTGTTCTCTTTCAAATTAAATGCTTATTGCTGTAACCGTTATCAAAGGGAAGACTAGGTAACTTCAGAAAGTAAAACAGTTAACTGACATTAAGCAAACTAAGAGTAAACAGTCTGATTTCTGAGACATGGTTTACAAAACTATGTCTCATCATGGTAAACTCCTCAGCACTCAACATATAAGTTACAGTAGTCTGCTTAAATATATACTGCCTTTGTTATACTGTATAAACTATAGTGAAAAGTGCAATTACTACCAGTACTAAATGGTTTCTAAAGCGATTAAACAATTTCTGCTGTTCTTAGTATTTTCACTCAGCAACTATTTATTGCTTCATATGGTAAACAAAATAAAGAGTCACTTAATTAACGAGTTTTATGGTACTGTTAATGCACATTAAAGTTGCAACAATTAACCATTCTACATCCTTTGCATCTTCTCTCACACCTTTCAGAAGTTTTATAAAAGGCTATTTTTCAGTCACAAGACCTGCAATGGTTCATACTAACACTTGTTAATAACTTTCTCAGAGTAAATTACACAACAGGGACTACTAAACAAAAAGACATATTAGACCCATTAAGACCTAGCACCATGTTTTTAAGATGTATTTTATGAAAGCTATTCTACGGAATCAAATGAATAAAAACTATTTCGCCTACAGATTTTATGAGCAGTTTGAAATGTGTATTTTTTCAAATGAAATTTGAAGAATGAGGAAAGAGATGACTAAAACAGGGATTTAAAGTAAAACATGGAGAGAGGAAGGCAAAGAGACACCCAATCCTCTTCAGTATTGAATCAGAGTGACTAAAATCATTTTAATTGGAATCTATACATAGCAAGTTAGAGCATATTATTTCCACCATGAAATTCCACCATGCACCTGCTATAATCCAACATATCACATGTCTGGGATTTTGTCCAAAGCTTTGTAAGTAAGCATTTCATGTGTAATCAAAAATATAATTGCATCAGAATTGCAACATCTAAACAATCTCTAAAACAGTTTCAGGATCTGCTTTTATTCCAATTTTAAACACAACAGAAAGAAAGGGTGGCAATTTCCCCTCTGCCTATTCTCTACAGTAGATGTGTACACATTTTGCTTTTGATACAGGTTTTTTATATCAGAAACCCCCTTCATAACAAAATATTAAGCGATTGTGTGGGTTTATCCTGGAATCTTTGTACTATGTGCAATATGTATTAGCCTGGTGGGCAGTGATAAAAATTCACCACCAAGGTGAGCCTTCAAAAACAGGCAACTTGGAAGGCTTGGTGAACAGGTGCAAAAGCGGCTGTGTGCTGCTGATAAGAGTAGGACCTGACCGCTACTTGTCTGTTCTGTACCCAGAGGGTTCTACAGGCAGCAGCAAGTATCAAAAAAGGGCAAGAAGAGAAGTTGCAGTGAAAATCCTAATCCTCCATGTATGTACAAAAAGGATCAAGGCTTGCATCACAATGCCACTCCGTAAACCTGGCTTCTTTAAGAATCTGCTAGCTCAAAACTGCAGATTCTGCTCTTTGCACCTGGTGGCAAATTTTTGGATGGCATGGTCGAACAAGAATATTACCATTCTGAGGAGAGTACGGTTAGAAAAGTTCTATGCTCTCTTGCATACTTGCCTGCTCTTTTAATAGAGCTATGTGAAACTCTGGAGGATTCAATGAACCCCTGACTGACTCATCTGTTCAAAGCAGATACGATTCCAAGCAGGGAACCGCATGGCTCCTCTTTCAAAGCACTTTGAAGAGTCAATGACTTTTTCTGCTGCTTCTAGGATGTTTGCAGATAATATACCACAACAACTCTCTATATAAAGAATACATGGGCTGGGGGAAAGGGAGTGGTGGTAAGCTGACATTGATACGAATGTCAGGCTACTGAGTTTCACCACCTCATTACAGTCTGCCTATCAGTTTGTTTTGGAATGGATATTATATTATTCTTCAGTTTCAGTTCAATGTGTCTTTTCCAATAAGCTTTGTTTGCTCTTATTGCATTTACGGAGAGAGGAAAGGCACAGTTCCACTTCGGGTTTATTTTTGAGTGCAATCCTATTTCTCCCCAAATTCTTATGAAATTAAAATATTCATTCCTCACACTTTTCATTCTCCCCACTCTCATGCCCCAACAGCCCTCACCTACATTCCTTAGTTGTCTGCCACTTTATCATCTATTGAAAAAGAATGTGAAGTCCTTGGTGCTCTCTCAGCCTTGACTGTTTGCTTATAGATGCTTCATTATCAAACTAGGTAAAATCATCAATGTTAGGGAGTATGGGGTTTGCTTCTTGTTTATATACAGTGCTTTGCCCTATTAGTGTGGTGATGCTGCAGATTATGAGTTACCATGAGTTTCTGCTGTTAATCCCTGCTTATCTGGGTGTACGCCAGTGATGACGAACCTTTTCGAGAACAAGTCCAGGAGGGGGGGCAGACCTGGCGGGAATTACGGAGAGCTGGTTGGGCCAGGAGGGAGGTGTCGCTCTTGTCGAGCTATGCCCACCAGGTTTCTCTGTTTTTCATCAGCCACGGGCCCTGGGGGGTGGTGGGGGTGTGGCTATTTTAATTAGGGAGGAGTTCTTACCAAGGGAGACCACTGTTCCTCAGGTGGCCGGTTGTGAGTCCCTCCTGGTGAA
>JANHFO010002157.1:101747-118224 GCA_032468095.1 Pareas carinatus
TATATTCCTCCGAGAGGCAAAAATGTAGGTAGGTCTTATTTTTGGAGGATGTCTTATTTTCGGGGAAACACGGTAGAGGTATACAAATATTCAAACTGACTGAATTTCCAAACTGAATTTACTTTTTGAATTGGTGACTCAGTTGCAGATATCTTCAATTTATTCAGATGTTTTTATAGGTGGTTTTTTGGCATGGATTCAAACCTTTTCTCTAGACTGATGCTTTGACTGGCATAGGACTATTCAAAAGTAACTTGCTTCCTATTCACTCAGAGTTTATTTACACTGGTTTTTGCTAGGTTGACAAAATCTGTCAATTCCATAACTGCAAAACCTGAAAAAAAGATTGTCCATCCTAAAGATAGATAGGATTTATTAAAGCATGAATATCTTGTCACAATGAAAAATATAAGCCAAATAAAGTTGATGTAAGTAGAAAATGAAAAGATTATCTCAAATGTAAATGTAACTTTAATTAAATTTTCTACTGCTTGTTGATATGTTAGCTATTTATATATATGAAATTACAAATCTTTTTAAATACCATGGTTAATAAATGTTACTACAGTAATTCAGAAAACCACTGCAAAAAGATGAGGTCCTAACAGAGAGAAGCATTTGGCCAAAGATCTCGTAATACATTTTATTCCAAAGCTCAAAATATTTCACATTTCAATAATCAAAGCCTTTTCTAGGCAGCTGAACTTCTCAGTAATTTCAGAAACTACTAAGAGTTGCATTTACAGCACAGCATGTTCAAATTAGACATGCAATTCCTTTTACTGTCTTTTTGCTAATTAGGGTTGCTTGCCTAATTTGCCATGCATCATGCTTACTTTTTAAAAGTTTCTCACTTTGTAGTTTTTGCACTTTGATAAGCAAAACAGAAAATGTGCAGTTACGGAAGTTTTCTGAAAGTCAACACAAAATGTGTTTTCTTAGCACAGCAAATGCAGATGAAGGAAAACCCTTGCTTCAGTGAAAAGTTTTATTATTTTCAGTAGTGAGGCTCCTGGCATAGGAATTAGATAAGAAATATAAAATTTCTCTTATAGTTTAGCATCTCCAGATTTATTTCCTGTCAAATGAGCCCTGTTGATTTAATGAGATGAAAAACCTATTGTCCAGCATTCTTTGTCACACAGTAACTGAAGAAACGCCTAGAGAAAGATACCCACATGTTCTCTTTTTCTAGTATTTGATTCTTAAGTAAGACTTGCTTGATGTTACTTTCTAACTCACTGTATCTCAATCTTGGCAACTTGAAGATTTAAGCTAAACTTTACTGAATCACGATTGTGAATTCCAGTAGGCGCTACATTCTATTAATTTCAGGATAATTATGGATATTTACCTTTAGGTATAATTCAGAGGAAAGGCATATGTACATAGTATGTACTGATTTATCCCATGCATTGTCTCCTTCGACTCACCCTGAAAACTCAGAACAATTTTCAACTATATTTTATATAAACCTAGAGATTTGGTTGGTTATTAGCTAATAAATTTGAAAAGAAAATGTAGCCTTTATGCACTGGAATCAGCAGCTCTTAGAGTACAAGCAAACTCTAACTTTTGACTCTAGTTCATTGGAATGTGCATCATGGCTCCAAAAAAGAGAACAAAAATACTGTAACTTGCACAAGAATACAATTTCTCTTCGTTTAATCAGTTTATTCATTTAATCATGAATTTTATTCATGGTATTCTTCAATTAAAGTTTCCTGTATTATTATATCTATAAATTATATGATTTTGAATCCCATGTATGATTAATTCATGTATCATTTTTAAAAGATTAAAAAAGACAAACCAAAAGGAAGAACTTTCCAGTGGGCCTAGCATAATTAACCTCCCCCATTCAAAAAAACCTAGGATACTGAGTGTATGTTTAAACAACTAGAAAACTATTAAACCAACTATCAATACGTAACTTAAAAGACAAGGACTGTACCAGATATAAACTTACTATTTATATTCCAAATAAACATAATGTTATAAAGATAAGAAATAGTTTAAGATATTAAAGGTCAAAAGAGTGAATAATCAAAATCCAAGATGTATTTTGGGAAAATATTTTCTGGTTTATTTCTCATTAAATAGTCTGATCTACCTAAGAGTTAGTCGAAAGAAAATAAACACCAAGTATGAATGGACTGTGTACTAAAATAAAATCATATATACAATGATAAAACCTCACCGAATTCGTATTATCCTACAATATGCTAAAAACATGCCACCTTTGATACCAAAACATTCTTCTCAAATGCTCAAAACAATTTAGGTTAATATTTAGTATAGATTACTATTTTAGTGTGAATGTTGATTTATGCAAAAGTAATAATATTATTTTTGAATTATTTGAGCTATATTTGAGGAACTGATTATCTACTTATCTCACCAGAACTGGCATGTTATGGATCCTGTTTACTGAGGAATGTCATCCAATGGGATCTAGAAAGGGCTGTTTCTGCTGTGGCACTCACTCTTAGGAATATCATTTCCCTGAAACTTTGTTTACCTACTCTTCTGGCCTTTTAGAAGGGCCTTAAGACTTGCCTTTGCCATCCTGCCTAAAGTTTGGATGGCGGTGGTGTGGAATTTGGTGCATCCCTACACATATTATACATACATGCATAATAATTCCAAAAGTATTATATGAAACCACAAGAGGGAGCAATAGCAAGATGATATTCTTATTTTACAGCTGTCTCTTTCTCTTTGGGACAGAACAGAAGAGACTTGTTCTTGTGACAATCCATTGGCTACCGTATTATATTCCTGTAATACTGTGTGACACAATGGAATGAGCCAGAGAACATTATAAGAGTATGATGCAGTCTTTCGACCTCATTCTAATACAATTTTTGTACCTGCTTTACACTGCTATAGTTAGTGCAACTGTTAGTATCATTCCGGTCGCCTTGAAGCAGGCGGTGGTGAGGCACCTTCTCAAGAAGTCTTCACTGGACCCAAAAAATTGTTTTAAGTAATTATCATCCCGTCTCCAACCTTCCTTTCGTGGCAAAGGTTGTAGAGAGTGTGGTTGCGCAACAGTTCCCCTGACACCTGGATGAAACTGTCTATCTAGATCCGCTCCAGATGTCAATGGTCGTGTTGGTGGATGGTCTCTGGAGGGTCTGGGATAGGGGTTGTTCCTCTGCGCCGGTTGGGGGAGTTGGGAGTGGGAGGCACCGTTTTTCGGGTGTTCTCCTACCTCTCTGACCGGTCGCAGTGTTGACAGGGGGGCAGAGGTCGACGCCATGGTGCCTCACTTGTGGGGTGCTACAGGGGTCGGTCCTCTCCTGTTCAACATTTATATGAAGCCGCTGGGTGAGATCATCTGTGGCTTTGGAGTGGAGTACCATCAGTATGCTGATGATACTCAGCTGTACATCTCCAACCCAGGTTACCCCAACAATGCTGTTGAGGCGATGTCTCAGTGCCTGGAGGCTGTGCAGATCTGGATGGGGCACAACAGACTCAAGCTCAATCCCTCCAAGACCGAGTGGCTGTGGCTGCTAGTATCCCGATATAGCCAGCTTCCTCCATCGCTGGCTATTGGGGGCGAAACCCTGGCCCCCACGGAAAGTGTCCGCAACTTGGGTGTCCTCCTGGATGTACGGCTGTTCTTGGCAGATCATGTGGCAACCGTCACCAGGGGGGGCCTTCTACCTGGTTCGCCTGATGCGCCAGTTGCGCCCCTTTGCAGATCGGCATGCCATGCGGATGGTCACTCAGGCACTCGTCACATTTATTGTGCACAATTTGAAATGTAGCAAGAATCTAATCTGATATTATTAAAAAAAATATATTAGTGGATGGTCTAATAGCTAAGGCATCAGGCTAGAAACCCAAGATACTCTGAGTTCTAGTTCCATCTTGGGCATGAAAGCCAGCTGAGTATCGAACTCAGGCCAAGATGAAGCTTAGGCGACAAACTGGTGAGTCAATCCCTGACACAACTAATGGGCCAACACTGCCTGAGTAAAAAAAAAGTGGATCTTGCTCTTGTCTAAAAAATGCTAGGAAGAAAAAAAAGTGTCTCATATCTAGCAGCAAAAGAAAATTAACCCTTTCATTTTACTGTAACTACAGTTGCCTGACAGTATTAAAACAGTTTTAAATTACAAAAAAATACTCTTCCAGACAATGGTAGAGAATTTCTATGCCCCAAAGGGACAAATGAAAGAATAAAGAATAGGAGATCCAAATAGAAATTATGCCACCGTGTTTAGAAAGCAGACTCAAATGTGATTTTTGTATTTTTCAGGAGGGGGGGGAATCAGATGCTAAAAAAAAGATTTGTCTCAGTATTCAAAAAGAAAAACGTAACACTCCAAAATCACAAAGGTAAGATCTGAATCATGAATAACTAATAGAAAAATATATGAATGCCCATGTGCAATCTTCACAAATGGCATATGGAAGTACACGGTTTTAAGTTTCATTAAAAAGGCAGTGTAAAATGAATGATCCCATCCCAGGAAATAACATATTGGTTAGGAAAAAAGTAACAATTCTTTCCCAGCAGATTAGGAAACTGTCTTTTGAAATATTTCTTGGCTCAACTGGCCAAATAGGAATCACAACTTGGTTTCCAGTTTGCTCAGCTTTCCTCTTTCGTCTGATGCTCTCTAATTATATCATTTAGATAGTCACCTATTTTTATCTTCAAATTTAAGCTAAGAAACAAAAAGGATTTATGCAATTATCTGCATCACTATTCCTCTGAACCCTGTAACAGGGGAAGGAGAAAGAAACACCTCAGGGAGGACAGAGATATTCCAAAATTTGGAGTATCTCTTAGAAAAAATTCTGGTCTGAAATCACAGAGAGCCATTACTATTCCATGTGGACAGCTTTGAGCTCAAAGGACTAGTGGCATGTCTCTGCTTAAATAACTTTCCTTTGTTCTTGCATTCCACAAAAAAGTGAGCCCTTCTTTGTGTGCTGTGTTCTCCTCTCTGGTTGGATCAAGGATTCTTCTTTCTTTTTTATTTCACTTCTTGCCTTTGTAAGGTTTATCACTCAAGAAGACAAATAAGCCAGTAGCAAAGAGACACAAAAAGAAATACATTATTTTCTTCTATTTCCACTTCCATAGCACTTTGCAGTCTTGATAAAGTAAAGAAGGGGTAAATAAAATCTGCTTTCTCTGCCTTTTTTTCCTTCCTACCATTTAGAATGTTTTTCTAACTCAGAAAAGTAAAGAAGGGAGTAAGGTAAGGATAAATAAGGGGAAATAGTCCCGTGACTGTCCACACTGTAGAAACAACCAATCAAATTTGCCATAAGGATATTATGATGGAATCTTGCTTTCCTGTTTCTGATTGTTGTTAGGATTAACAGCACAGTAAACACAGAAAGCTCAAAACTTCACATAAAATAATGCAATAAAGCACTAAATTCATATTTTTGAAAAAAATATACAAATGACTATATTCCTTGTTAGTCAAATTATATTAGCAACATATTATGCTATTTTCCTTAACTCTAAATATATTGTTTGTTTGTTTGCTTGTTTGTTTATCAAATTTACTGGCCATCTTACCCATTGTAACTCTGGCCAACTACATTGAAAATAAATGACTCTTCTAATGATTGTGAATCTTCATAGTTCATAATCAAAACTAAATTATAAAGAACGATTAAATCTGCAAAAACATTCAAACTATGCTTTTCAAAGTTAACCTCATAAAATACATCCTTCTTTATAATTCTTAGAGTAGCTTTTAAGGGCATATAATGAAAAGGGGGCATTTTCCCTACCCAAACTCGGTAAGTAGAAACTCACTAAAGGCATAAAAATACCTTCTGGATTCTATCTATAGCTTGATTTCTTTGTGAATATTTAAATCAATCTGAGCTAAATCAATTCTTGAACATGTCTCATATATCCAAGTACTTACCACTGCCTAATCTGAGAAGCAGGACATCCTGTAGTCGTCTGTTCAAATCTCTTAGCTCTTTCATTTCTGACACTAATGTCCCATACTCCTTCAACTTTTTTGCTTGTTGAACAAGCTGCCTTCTTGTTCTCTCAAGTTCCTGTTGAATGTGCCTCATTTCTTCTTGCTGTTGCTGATAGCTTCTCAGTAACTCTTCATAAAGAACTCGGGGAACTACGGCATCGTCCATATTGTTCATTCTATCTGAAGTTTCCATAAAAGTTGCCTCAGGACTGGAATTACTACTGAGACTCATTCCATTTTGTTTTTCAAGGCGCGCAACAACCGCTTCAATGCTTTTGTGCGTACCTTCATTCTGTTTCTTTCCATCTTGTCTCTGTATGTTACAACAAAACACTTTATTAATATGCTGTGTCATACAGCAATCTATAGAGTTCTACAGTTAATAAAATTAGGAGCACACTACAATCCTCAAGGGAAGAACATTTAATGAATATTGGACTAACAGTTTAATAACCAGAAAAGGTTACATTATAAATAACCATCTAAGTCTTTAAGAAATTTTGTATGATGCAGAGTTAAATGCATCTGAGAGAAAACCAACAATATTTTTCTCCACCAAATGCACTGATACATTTGCCACTCCCAAATATTATTTTTTTAAATTCAAATTATTCAAAGCCAACTATTTGGGGGGGGTTGAGAAGACAGGAACAATTCAGACATCACACTAAACTTCAAGAGAGACTCAGAAGTATTCATTACTATAACCACAGGTTATGTCTGAGAAGGTCAAAATGCTTATACAAACTATAGTTCAGCACAACAAGTGAGCTACTTTCTTAGCTCTAAGAGGCAGTGCAGTTAAGGTGAATTCCCAGTCCAGTCAGACATGGTGCTGAAGTAATAGCAAGAAAATCAATTAAAATTTAAGGACATGCATGGTTGTGCAATACCTAGTATTGTTGTGCAGCTTTGAGCATTTACAAGAAAAAGGCAGAGTCGGTTTACATGAACTCTGAGCACTCTTGACTTTTTTTTAAAGTTTGTATCATTTATATAGAGTGAATTCAACATTAAACCTAAACAATTTTTAATGATTAAATATTATGCTGTAACATCCCATTATCTGAAAACTCTAGATTTAGATAACAAATTATCCCAAAATGTGCTAATAATATCCTGGAGATATTGATAGAATGCATTTAAAAGTGTATAGCTAAAAGCAATGTTTGTACCTTGTTATTTAAAGATAATTTTATACTGATTTGCCTAATTAAGTGGGCATCAAGGCTCAAAATAATTAAGAATTCCACAATGTAAGGAAATTATTAGTGGAAGAAACGTGTTATCCGTTACTGTGCAATAATCAGCCAAACCTAAAAGATATTTCCAAATCAAATTTACCTATTCCCCAATGCCTATCAATACTAGTAAAATGCGAGGCTCCGAGTAATTATAGATTGCCTCAGCTAAACACTGTACAAAACTGATAAGAAACTCAATGAGTGCATACTTAAAATACTTAGTTTTAAAATAATGACTACATGCTTTATTTGAAAACAGAATTATTTGCCTCAGGGCCATAATTATAGAGGAAACAGCATATATGAAGCCAGAATATGTAAAAAAAATAGCAAAGATAACTCATGTTATATCATTACAGTGTAAGTTTATTTTAGTTTTAAGGAAACAGAGATGTGGATAAATGAACATAGCTTATCTCAATACAGTGGCATTTCATTATTCAATAATGTCTATGGTATTGTGTATCTTTATATTAAACATATATCTAAAGATATCATCAGACTGGAGAACTGAATGTATTCACCTTATCAAGCTGAGCTTGTTTTAGGTGGAGAGAACATCTGACAGGGAAAGCTATAAGGAACCCATAATACTATAGTTTTGCAAAGATTTTGCAAAAAACCTAGGCAAAAAAACCTAATTATGAGATGCATTGGAGAATTCATGCAATGCTATACTAATAAAATCCTGAATTCCAAGTATGTTAATATACCTGCAATATTCACGCTGAATATGTTGAAGATGGGCAAGTTGAAGGAATTTGCAATATTCAATGCAAAACTTTGTCTGGAATAGAGTCAGTCTAGTTTTACAGTATCAGTATATTTGTTCTAAAAAGAAAAGATATCCATGATAAAACGATACTAAATAGTAAGTGAAAGAACTAGTATATACAAAGGGAAAGAATTTGTCAACATATTCACTGTGAAATATAAAAAACGCATAATTAACATTTTTGTCCACTCTTTAAAACAAAACTTTAAAAGATCCCATTCTACTGATGTCAAAGTATCTGTTCCAAAATGCAATTATTATCTGCTTTAAAAAAGTATCAAAGGAGACACTTATTCTTTGAGCAATTAAAAAGCCTAACTCTGAAAACAATCAAAATATGACTGAAATAAAAGCAGTAAGTTGTTTTCCAATGCATAATGACATTCTCTGCCAACACTCTTAACATATCACAATGCAGACTTTCTTAAAAGCAATCCTTTTCTTTGGAAATAATTTCTTCTTGTCTTGATACAACCCTTCAGTACTTTGATAAATCATTAAAAGATAATTCTTCCCTTTTTCCTGTTAGTCATAAATATTGTGTTGTTGATAATTTTCCAGATATCAGTTTTAACAGCCCAGCTTTCATCATTAAATTATAGGATGTTCTTTAATTTTAAAAGCAAGAAGATCAAGCTAAGCTTTCAGTAAAATATAATAACTTTGCGTTTTAACATTATTCAATATTATGCTATCAGCATAAAAAAGTATATATTTTGGTATACATCAGCTGATTCTTCTCCCATATAAAAATATTTTAGATGCTTGTGAACCTACAAAAAGTTAGTTTATTAAAATTTAAACTTCTTTCCAATGGCAAGAATAAAAATATTTTTTTACACTTTGTAGGAGAAAGATGTACTTAGCTAGCATACTATAGGTAGTCCTCATCTTACAATCAGTTGTTTAGTGCTGTTAGAAGTTACAATGGCACTGAAAAAAGTGACTTATGACTGTTCTTCACACTCGTGACTAATGCAGCATCCCCATGGTTATGTGATCAAAATTTAGACTCTTAGTCACTGGCTCATATTTAGGACAGTCACCTAAATGTGTAACTAACTTAACAACTGTAGTGATTTATTTAACAACTATGACAAGAAGAGTCAAAATGGGGCAAAACAACTGTCTTTCCTAAAATACAGAAATTTTGGACTCAATTATGGTCGTAAATCAAGGACTACCTGGATAATCTGAATTCTGCCGTGTTCATATTGTTACATTAATGGATGTTCTTCCATATATGGTTTCTGCTAAAGACAGTCAATTGAGGTTTATTTTATTTTATTTTGCAAAAATATATTGATAGAAGAATTACATTTGATAGAAGATTTTATTCAATTTATTTATCTGCCATTAAATTGTCACTATTGGAGGATCATTTTGCATATCTTCAGACTATCCAAAACTGTCTTGGACAGTTATAGGACGACATTGGGGTGCAAAAGAAATCTAGATTTTTTAGCTTCAGTGGAAATCTGTTCACTTGGAGATGGAAATAGTCTCCCATCCCAAATAACTGAAACGTTTTGTATATCGCTTGAATCTAGACAAAGGTATGGTGATCGAATGAAAAAATGTGCATTGTGCTTAAAATAAGAACAGTAATGCAATCATAAATATGAAAAAAATATTATAATTGTACAAATGATGAATCAGTTGTAAATAAGATACAACAAAGTTAATATTTGAATAATAAAAAGAATTTGTCAAAACTGAAGAAAATATATTTGTTTTAAAATATAGGTTGTATTAACATGTACCAACTTCCTAGGTTTATCCAATGAACTGCAGGACAGCTGAGGTTTCTGGTTGAGTTCTGCCTATGCTGATTTTTTACTTCAGTGTCTGATCATCTCAGCAATGAGAAATATCTGCTCTTGACAAACCACTTAATAAAAGAAAAATTCCACTTTTTAGACAAATCCAATAGCAAAATTTGGATTATAATTTGGTTTTTATCCCATCATATCAAAATGTAGATGAGTACTAAAAAGAAAATACAATCTATTCTTTATGTAGCTGATCAGGAATATATCCAAAAATATATTCACAAAGGTTGTTCTCATCTATCATCATTCTCATTTGTTTGTGATTGAAATGTCATTAGCACATGCCTTTATCTCCATACTATGAAAAAATAAAATGGCATTGCTGCCATTAGATATTCTGATTGGCAGAGTGAAAATCCTTCTTTCGGATTATTATTATTTGCATTTAAAAGGAAAGTTTAATATGAAGCATGCATGTTTAGTAAGAAGTAAATGAATTACCACTGAAGCTTTCAAACTGCAGATGCCAGTATACCTATAGAAAATATGAATTGCTACATAAATGTACAAGTACTGCTAATTGGTCTGGGCCCCAAGGGGGGTCCTCACCACTGGAGGTGGCTGATGGGGTAAGAAGGCCTCATTCTTCTCCTGTCCATCTCTTAGCTCTCTTAGATTTCTCAACAGATCAAAACTATTAATACAGTTTTTAACAATATTTTAATTGTTTTAATCCTGTAATATCTTAACTATTTTAACTTGTTTTATAACTTGTAAGCCAACCACAGTCACCTTGTTGAGGATATGAGTGACATAAAATTAAATAAACAAAATAAAACAAAATAAACATCCATGTCTCACAGGACAATTCTACACCTTCCTGCTGCTTTCAGATACCAACCCTGTCACAACATACAATGTTGGCAGGTTCTGTACTACAGTGCTTAAGATTCATTGGATGATGGCCTATGACATAAACCAGATGTAGTTGGATAGTCTTCCACATATTAACCTTTTATTTTCCCTTACACTTATGAGCTTACCCCTTCGTTTAGATTCTTTAGACTCTTGTTCTTTATATATACTTTGTAATTTTTTTAAGGCTGTGATGATCGTCTATGCTTTTTAATTGACAGTTCCAGACACTCACAACCTCCTCTCCACTTAATGCTGGTCTATGACCATTATAAAGATTTGACTTGATTGTGAAAATGTGAAAAAAAATGATGAAAATACAGAATGTTTCAAAGTTGGGTTAAAACAAATCAAGTGATTGCTGAAAAAAGACTAAGAATTTAATAAATCTACTAAATAACTTTCATGAAGTTACTTAGAATATACAGCATATTATGCATCTATTTTCAAGGTCTAATATGTTAATCTAATGTTTAACCATAAATTAAAAATGATTGGATACAGTGGTGGTAATCAAGTAGTTTTTCCAAGAATATGCAGGAGTTTTTTTTCTTAACAATAAAAATAAACATTTTTTAAAAATAAATACAACCCAAGTATCACCAACTAATGCTATTTTTGCATTCCTAACTTTGCATATGCTGTTTCTCTTTAATGTTGGCATTAAGCTATAACTCAATGAAGATACAAGCAGTCATTATTCTCCATGTAAGTACTACAGATGTGCAGATATTTATTTCCCATTCAACCTTAATGGAATTATGATGGGGCATACATATTTCAGGAGCACCAAGTACTAGTACTGCTTAGATATCTAATGCTTCTCTCCTCAGAAATCCCACTTACCTCAATAGAAACATGGCTGAATATTGCACAGTGCCCAATAGCAGGCTAAATTAGGAAAGCTTTGATGTGTAATATGTAACTGATGAGCCAAAACTCTGCTCTCCAACAATTTTATCTCATAAGCAAAACCTGGAGGGGAAATCATATGTTATACACATTTTATACTGGCTGTTATACATCTTTTTTTATGGTGCTTAAAATATTATTTCATATGGATTTCCTTGCTGTATCATTGAACATTCTCATCTTCACATTTTTAAACAAGATGGAGGTCCAAAAAGTTATCTATTGAGTAGGGTTTCTCAAACTATGGATTGAGATTCCCCAGGGGGATCGCAAACAGCTTCGGGGAGGCTCAAACAGGAACACTGTCAAACTCATTCTGGGCTTTGTCTGTACCAGGCAGTTGAAGTATTGAAAAATATGAGAACTACTATGATATTCACATTAAAATTTCATTAGTGAAATTAAGTACATGTAAATACATGTATCTCCTGCCCTAAACTTAAATGAATGAAAACTTTTTTTATTCATATGGGGGGGGATCACATGCATTTAATTATCATTTAGAGAGTCACAGCACTGCACTGTCTGAAAACCCTTGGTACGGATACAAAACTTTACATGCATTCTAATAAAAAACTGGAAAATATTTTGCAGAGGTGTTTTCTTCAAGGTCAGTGAATTTTGCTACTAAATCTACTTTAAAGAAAGTTCTCTGATGGTAAGATTAATATCACTCTACAAATTACTATTTAATTGACATTTTAAGGTTTTTCATACACACAAGAACACATACACACCATTTACAATGTACTTCTTTAACTGTGTGAGGTAGCTTGTTATCCCAATCAGTCGTAGAGAATTTAGCCTGAACAAATTCCATACAAACATTGTGTCCCACAGGTATGGCTGAATATTTGACACACTTTATGTTCATGGAGAACTAAACCATTCTCTGATATAACGGAGCTACTGCTTTATTCATTTTGTTACACTTCTGAATTCAAAGAAGTTCAAATAAAGATAAAGACATGCATGGTTCTTAAAATTGTTGTACTGTATATGAATTGTAAATGTAAAAAAATGCTAATCTAGTTATATTTCAGCTTGTCCACTACAAAAATATTTACTCCTGAAAATGAAATAATATCAGTACAAGAAATCTTATTGCACAAAGTTTTATAAAAACAAGTCATTTTAAAAAAAATAATCACACCAATTTTAAAAATAAGTCCAAATAACTCAATTTCACTAACCCATTATATGTACTTATCAAACAAAATGAATATAATGTTATAAGAACATAAAGGAGAAAGGTATACACTGAAACATTCAGGACTCTTGGTTGTACAGTATTCACAACATTCCAATTTTAATTCAATATTTCAATGTATTTTTGCAAGTCAAGTCCCATTGCATTTAATGGAACTTAATTTTCATTAAAAGTGCATAAAAATTGCAATCTGCATTTCTGTATGCTAAAGAAAGAACCTCTGACATTCTGAAATGAATTTGCTGTAGAATAAAGCACATCCAAAATGAGAAAAAAAGAAAGAACAAACCAACAAACAGGGCTTCAATACCTTACAGTGTCTAAGTTCCATATCTTCATCCCCATAATCTGTAATTTCCCCCGTTTCTTCTAGGTGATTGAGAGAGAGTTTGGGAATTTTTATTTTCTTCTGCATCACACTCTTTTCAAGGTCTGTTTTATCTTCTGCAAATTTACATAAAAATATTTTTTCACATTTTTCAAACTGATTATTCAAATACTGAATGACTGAAGCCAGACCATTTAAAAAGTTCCCATGCTTGACTATCTTCCATATGCAGTGATAATCAAGAAACTTTTTTTAAAAAAAAATAGATGCACTGCAGCCCTTACATACACATTTGAAGAATATTGTACCTTTTAAAAAAAATTAGGGCTTCTAAAGATCGTTAAGAACAAAGCTGAAATTCAAACTTAAACATAATATTTTGCAGATGATATTGGATCAGTTATGAATTTTCCCTCAATGCAACCCCAGTTCAGCATTTTAAGATCTAAAAATAGAGAATATTCCTCATTACTGTATGCATTTTGATGGTTCCCCATTTTTTCTCATTTTACTCTTTCAAACAACATTATAGCAGGTTCCTCAAAGTCAAGGATGTTTGGAGTCTGGGATTTTAATTTCTTCTGCAAAATGTGGGGGAAACACATTTTTCAAAAATTCCAACCCCTTATAAGCAGGGAAGAAAGAGATGCCTCCATCCTTACATATTCTCTGCTGCTTAATGCAGTATCAGTACTAGCAAGACTACAGAAAATGTAGAGAGAAATGCATAGCTTTTTTCTGTCAGAAATTATGTCAGTAAGAGAAAACTACAATCCAGCTCAGAGTCAGGCTAGATATTTTCTAGGCTTTTTAGAAGCTCAGTTCAAAATTAAAGCCTTTCATTATACATAAATATTGCAGTGATTAGAGTTTTTATCAGTGTCATGCAATACATTCATTGTTTTTTGGATAATGTACCTATATTAAGCATTTATATTCTTGTTAGTTATGAGGCTCTTCTTGAATTTTAACAGGTTGTCCTAAGTAACCAATTAACAAAACGGACTTTCAGAAGTCCACAAGAATTAAATAGTGATCACTCTTAACTCTGCAACACAGAACTACTAAAATTAAATGCAGTTACTTTTTCTGCCAAAAAGACAAGTCAAAATTAAATCCCAGCAGTAAGGTTTAGGAACGCTTTTATAAAAGTAAAATTACTAAATCTGATCACAGATGAACTCAGGAGGAGGAGCAGTAAGGCAATATATTGTTCCAGGCATTAAAAGTAAATAATTTTCTGACTAAAGATAAATGTATTGGGGTAGTAATATAAAAATTACTTGCTCTCCTATTTCAGAACAAAGTTTTTTCTCTTTCATGTAATGCATTGCCTAAGGAAAAAGCCAAGGAAAATGTATCTGCTTTCTGAGAACATCTGTTTATCTAAATTTTAGAGGGCAAGAAATTATACTCATCATGGTATCAGCTGATTTTTTGGATTTTTTAAAATTGTGGTCAATTATAAAGTATTGCTGATTGACAGGCGCTGCTACTACAAGTGTACACCCTATAAACAGTGCAATTTATAATGATAAATCGTGAATTAATTGCTTTGCTTTAGAATATTTCAAAAAATATTAAACACCACGAGAACAAATATATTGATACATCTAGTTCCATGCATGCCACATCTCAATTTACTAGTACTAATGCATAAAAGTCCAAATATGACTGTAAATTTTCATTCACCAAAACAAGGAATGGAGTCACTGAATTCTTGTACATTACTATATTATACCACAGCTTCCAGTACAATTTATATTTTATCATTACAACCGGTTTAAAAATTTGACCCAAATAAGATATGAACATTATCTCAGAGTTGCCAGAGTTGTGTGAATTTCTCTATAGACTGATTTATTGACAATTATATTCATCAAATGTATTCTGATTTCCTTAAATGTATTTTGCATTAAGCTTCTTTTCTCTTACTACTCACACATCAATTATATATGAAACTCTCCTAGATTCAAAAATTACATAATTTTGGAAAACTCTATCATGGAAATTTATCATTATACCTGTACTGATTAGTTGCATACTTTCAAGAACTTTCTGTAAGAAAACTGAGACAATTTTGTGCATTTTTTTGTTCTTGAAGTTTTCATTAAGGGACTTTATATTTATTGTTCTACCAATGCTGATTTCTTGATAAAATTTAATAGGATGAGGTTTGTAAAAATAGCAGATATAAAAATACTAGTGCTGTGGTGTTCTAAAACTCATGTTTTAAAGTTCTTTTCTATACAATTTGCTTCATCTATGCTGCATGTATTATAATAACTTGTAATGAAACTTAGTAGAGCATTTTAGATGGCTCTGGTTTATTCCAGTTTCAATTTTTTTTTATTCTGGCCTGAAAATGTAATGTTACATGAGAGGTACATTTCTATCTTTGACCAAAATGAGAGGAAAAGATTCAATTATTTCACATAACTTTTCTAATAGAGTCTGTGATCTTCAAATCAATTTAACTATTACGTGAAATAGAGTTTGCGTTCCATTAACACTAAAGTTGAACATTATTGGCAAATATTAGTACACATTCTATGTTCTAGAATGCAAGTTTTAACAGCCTCTCTACAAAGATAAATTTGTTGCACAAAAAAATCTTTTGAAAAAGGTATTTATTTCAGAAGTGGTTCACTTCAAATGGAAATGTCTCAGTTGACATTAGCTACAGATGTAATGGCAATCAGATGTAATTAAAATGACTATTTCAACTAGACTTGTAAGAATATTAATTCCGTATCTTGTTGATTTTACTTTGACCTTGTGAGAGGATTCTGCTTAATACCACTTCAAATGCAAATATTAGAACAACAAAAAGATTTTTTACTTTCTGCCTCAGTGCTGCTTTTTTAAAATTAGAAAACAAGAATTTCTTTTTATTGGAATTAAATCCATGAAGCAAGAATGAAGAACCTTTGACTTTCTACATATGTATTTTAATTCTCAGTACTTCTCATTATTTTTGTGCTATTTGTTTCAGTTCTGAGTCTCACTATTTCATTTTATTGAATGATTCAATGAATTGATTCATTGTCCATAATCAAAAAGATTGAATCCAATTTGATAAAAGGAAGCAAAGCTACATTTTATACAAGTTTAGATTCCTTTATCAGATATATTTATATGGAGGTAGCATCACAAAATGATGGAGTTACATATCATTTAACTGCATTTCTGACTATCTTTTCTTCTCCCACAGCTTTGTGCATGCCTCCAAGATCTATTTCAGAGGATTTCTCAACCTATTAAAACATATTTGTAGAACATACAAAACAGTAATGGTAGGAGGGGAAAAACTATTCCACCAAAAGCTTCTGTTTCTCTGGGAAAC
>JANHFO010002157.1:122881-135319 GCA_032468095.1 Pareas carinatus
AAGCCCCTCGGTGCCTAACCTGCCAGCGCCAGGATCTGGGCCTTGTGCAGCGGCGGCCGCTCTCCCCACTCGCCGGGGCTCTCGTCGCCGTCCTCGGGGTCGTGGGCCGGGCTGCGGTAGACGGTGTAGACCTTCTGGTTGTCGAAGTCGAGCCGGGATTTGGGGCTGAAGTCCTGCACGCACGACACGGGCAGCGCATAACACACGTTGTCCTCCAGGAACCGCACGAAGGCGTACATCATGGAGCGGGGCCGCGACCCGGGGGTGGGGCGGAGGGGTGGGGGAGGGGGCTCGCGGCCGGGCGAGCGAGAGGGGCTCCGCAGCCCCGGCTCCTCTGTTATTGTTCCTGGAAACCCGGCTCGGCGCTCGGCTGAGCTGGTCTAGGCTGCAGAGCCTTCTCCTCCCAAGGCAGCCGGGATCCGGGCTTCCCGAAAGCAGTCGAGCGCCGAGCGGAGCGAGCCTCAGTCTGGCGTGCAGCTGCCAGAGTCGGCGGCGCGAGCGAGGGAGCCGCTTTAGCGCTGCCAGAAGCGGCGGCCCTTTCTCTCTCTCTCTCTCTCTCTCTCCCCCTCTCGGGCAGGAGGGGGGGAGAATTTACGGCGATGAGCAACTTTCGGAAACGCAGCCTTGGAGCCCGTTGTCGCCGCTGCCGCCTTCTCCGCACCAAGGCCCGATCTCTCGGCAAAAGAGGGCGAGAGAACGCGGTCTGCATGCGGGCTGCTCTTGCTTAAAAGGACCTTTCTCCCGCTCCTCGGGGTGACCTAGCGTGGGTAAAGCCCGCCGAGTCCGGTCCTCTGTGCCACCCCATCCTGCAAAGGCAGAGAGGACTGGATAGCGATTTGGGGAAGGCGTCTTGCAGAGTTTTCAGGGTCCTTCGCTGGGCTACGGGGCGCCGACAGCTGTGAGGCTGACCCATAATCCGGCCTCTTTGGGGCGATGCGCTTCTTTTAGCAGGAGGTGGAGGTGGCTTCTTGTGAGCTCTGGGGCAGACAGAAAACAACCCACCAGATAGATTTGCCTCTGGAACGGGTAGCAAGGAAGTGTGGCCCCAGACCTCAAGAACGGGCTTCTCTTATCTTCCACCACAGCAGAGAACATTTGAGTCCAAGAGGCCCGTTCAATAATAAAAGGAAAAGTGGACTCTTGCAAGTGAAACCAAGCGAAAGTAGATGCTGCTTTTGCAAGTAGCAGCCTTCTCCTTCCACTCAGACAATTGGGCCCAAAGAGGAGAGGGAGCAGCTCTTTTTTCTGTCATAGCAGCCTTCTGCTGTCTTCCCACATTCTTTGTCTGCCCTATAGCAAGGCTGGTTGAATTCAGAAAAAAACAAGTTGAGACTGGGCATGATTGCTGATATCCTGGCAAAGACACTTATCCATCCTTTTCTCTGTGTCTGACCCCAATCTATAGTATACACTTTATCTTCTTGGGCCAACAAATCACTTCTCAGAGAAGCCACATTTTGCTCAATCAAGAACATTGGCAGTTCATGACAGTTTCACAAATAAAACAATAGTGCTTCATTTGCACTGCATACTTACTCATGCTAAACTGAACCATCCTTTACTCAATACAATTATATTGGTTCACATGACACACAATGAGTTTGCAGAACATAATGTATGCTGACTAGTTTGTAGTTTATGTACCACATAAGCAGAGATAAACCTGCTTTCAGAATAGCCTTACTAAACCAAACTCTGCTATACTTGGCAAAACAAGAAAAAATATGTCAAAAGTCTTTCCTAGTCAATATCCTAGAGCTGAATTCACCACTTTCAAAAGCCCAGTGTGTTCTGTGAAACCATAAATTCAGCTTTCATCAGGAAAATACTAACCCAAAGATCCATGAGTTAATCATTCAAAGGCTGTGTAGTATAAACTTTGGAAGGGAATAATTGAATCCATGGTTCTTTTTAACGTGTTTGGCATGCATCAAAAAGATGAGAGGGCTTCAATCAGCCTCATATCATTTTTATGCTATTGACTTACCTTGTGCCTTTACTAGCAGTAAAAATTATGACTGATTAGTGGCTGTTTTTGTAGGTCCTCCAGGATTTCATGTTGATCATAGATATTAAAAGGGAAAATTAACCCTCACTTAAATAGTTCATATAATATGGGGGAATTACCTTAATCCCAAAGAGCACAGTTTATCTTGTTTGGTACAGCAACCAAACAAGATAAACATAGACTTCAACAAATAATAGGGACTGCAGAAAAAATAATTGCTACAAACCTACCCTCCATTGAAGACCTGTACACTTCACAAGTCAGAAAGAGGGCTGAGAAAATAACACCCTTCACACCCTGGACATAACCTATTTCAACTTCTTCCCTCTGGACCTCGCTATAGGACATTGCAAACAAAAACAACTAGACTCAAGGGCAGTTTCTTCTCCAATGCCATCACTCTGCTAAACAGCTAACTTCCACAACACTGTTAAACTACTAGTATGTATCACTATTATCCTCGTCGTTCCTCTTTAACCATTACCTATTACCTATTCTCTCATTTGTCTAACAATTAACTTGTTGCTTGTAAGCAAGTTTCTCTGTGTTCAATAGGATTGCAACTCACCAGCATGTAACCCCCTGAAAGCATATATTATTTTTGTTTATGAGTACAGCAGAAAATAAGACCATCTAGTAAGCCTTTAGGAAATATGCTGTTTTAGGCCATATGTCCATATTGTTTGCACGAGTATATGAAATGTATGAGTGAAATATATCTATGTCTGTTTACAATATCAATTATTGTAATAAAGGAAAATTCATATATAGTGTATCATTCTGCCTATACAGTTATAATTGCAAATATGTTTCTTTAACCAATCTAGTTATATATAAAAATAAGATATGAAAATTTTGCAATTTAAAACACACAACCAAGAATTGGTAGTTGGAATTGGGATATGAGGATAAAGAAGCTATCTGAATATTGAATTTGAATCCCGAATCTGAATCTAATATATCACAAGAATTCAAAGAAGATACAAATAGTTTAATTAATGATGGTAATAAGCATAAATCATTTTTATATAAAATAGCAAGAAGCATGATATGGCAATGGAGTGATTCTGGAACAAAGGAGAAAGGACTCTGATACATAGATAAGGCTTCCTGCTCTATGGAATAAAGACAACTGTAACAATGGATAAACTATGGAGAGTTTATAAATAAAAGAGGAAAATTTGGGGTGATAAGATACAAATCTAGTTTTGGACATAGGAATCTGCAAGAATTTTCCAAGTGGTACAAAGGCAAAGCTGTAATGCCAAGTGTTTATAAGTGTGTTCTATATTTGTTGCTTCCCAACTTTATGGATATTGTTAGAAAGAGGATTCCATCTTTTGAAACAAAGACATGGTAAATCATGTCTCATTGAATCAAACTATTAGTCTATCTAGCTTGGTACTTGTTATATTAACAGCAGAATCTTTGCCAGCTTCCCCTGGAAAAGCAAGGTCTTAAACATAAGAGCAGCTGCATGTAAAGTAAAGGCCTTCTCACTGAGCAATAGCTTTCCTTTCATCTTGGAAACACTGAGAAGCAATCTTTAGGGATACCAATGGAGCTTATTAATATACTTCGCCAGGGTTTTGAGCTCACAATCAGTTTTTCTAATAAGATGGTCCATGAAATATACTAGAGCATTTTGAATGAGAAGTCAGCGTGACCCAAAGACCCCAAAGACTGGCAGCAATACTGACTTCACTGCCCAAGGATGACAGTGGTGTAACACTAAAGCCAGAATGGCACACATGGCAGGGGAAATATGGATATATGAAGTAATTCCATACACGAACCATTCCATATGTGAAACAGCTTGGGGTGATGCATATTGTTGAGTCCAGACCTGAAATGTGTCATAAATCTAAGATATCTGTTTTCCAAGTAAGAGGTATTTGGAGACGGAAGGTTTGTGATTTTTCCCAGACTAGTACCTTGCACATTTCTAGGCCATAAAGCATGTGTTTTGAATTGAAAATGCATTGTTCTGTGAATGGAGAAACTACCACTGACTGCCTCCTGACTGGCTAAGGGAGATGAGACGCTCTCCCTATTGCCTTATGCAATCAAGCAAAGGTATTCTTATTTAAGCACTTAAAACTGTCAGTAAATTTTAACTGATGCAATGGGACTCATTTCTTTAATTGATAAATTATAAACTCTTATCTTTATTCTTGCTAACTACCTGATGCACCATATCAGAAAGAAAGCCAAATATAAATAAATAAAAACCCAGCTTCCTACATTTATATATTTTAATTCTGCAGCTTACCCTCGGTTCTGTTCTCTGGGCAATAGATGCGAGTTGAATGTTACTGCAGCAAAATTCTTTACTATTACAAGTCTGGATAATATAATGTCTGAGCTATATCACTTCATCATCAAGACCTGAATTACACCTGAAATTCACCAAGAAAGAGAACAACAAAAGAAAAATTTGAATTGCTTCAAATGAATCCTTCTCAGGCAATCAGAAATTGCATTACAACTACTATCAACTTTAACTCCAACACCATCATTTGTTTCCCCTTAATCCTACATACGAGACTGGAAATGACACTGTAATACTACGCAGAATTACTGTATACTGCTCTACCCATCTCCCAAAGTGGCCTTAACGATAGCTTCCTTTATTAGGCTGAGCCTAGCAAAAATATTTTCTCAACTATTCCAATGTGTCTAGAATAGTTGCCTTTACCCTGAATAAGGCTGTTTAATGTTAGGAACTCAGAGTGATTTTTAATTTTGATTAAGAAGTATCATAAGCTTATTGCCTTTGTTCCTTTTTTGGGGCAAGTCGATATGCTACTGCCCAGTGCTATAACAAAATTCTGAATTCTGGAATTTTTTTATATATAGATAAGCAAGGAACATTACCAGCAGAATAATTTTTAAAATATGATTTCCCAGAAATGTCCTGAAGTATATCACAAGTTGTCAGTTATATTTGCTGGAACTTTTCTCTACTGCTCAGCTGAAATGTTCTTTCAGAAAAAAAATATTGGCATGAAATGTACTATTCCTAATCCTTACTCTTCCTATGTTATCTGTGTTTGAATGGTGACAGGGCCTAACAAATATTACATACAGTAATTTGAATTCTCCTTTGACTATGTTGAAATAAGGAGGGGAAACACACTTATTGATAACTTAAGCTTGGGATTTATTCCCATTCTTGGAGTTAGAAACCATGCTGCTGAGTAGATGTACAAAAAAATTGTCAGATAATACATAGTGGGAAAAGAATGGGGGGGAACCAAAACCTTTTTAATAAAACATATTTAACTTCTTAATCACATAGATCTCCTTTCTAGAAGACCTAATGAAAACTAACAATTGGCATTGTGATTCCCATCCTTCTTGAATTTATTTCCCAAACTTTCAGTACAGACTAAATTCCCAATTAGTCAGATGGGAAGTAGAGATTTTCTTAATCAATTTGCATCTCATAACTTATGTGATTATAAGTTCAAAGTGTATCACGTGGTTTTTACAAATACTTAAACAATTTCAATATCTAAAGTACCTATTTGCATCAGGGACATTGATATCCTATAGGAACATAAAGCATTTAAATTATTTCTATTATTCATAAGTGATGATATGCAAGATTCAAGAGACTTTCTGCACTGCTAAGTTAAAATTATGGTTAGAGTTTGGCTGTCATGAAGAAATTTCAGTCTGTAAAATCCAAATTGACTTCTCAAACATCCAATTCTCTCAAACACTATTATTCCTACCATAAATAATCAGCCCAACACTGGCTCAGTAGGCTCAAGAAGCCAGAGAACTGGTTCTCTTAAACAGATCTCTGGAACAGATCTCTGCAGTTTGGAAACAGCACTAAGCCTACAATCAACACAACCCACTAAATAAGCTGGTTGGTGGCTTGTGGAGCTATGTGGTAAATTAGGAGAGCTAACTGTTCCCAAAACTTGAGTTTGGGGGGGTGGGATTGGCTCTTCTACTTTATTGTGCAATTCCCACAGTTGTTGAACAGATTTCAGCAGGCTCTAGGGAATTGTGGGGGGAAGCAGTGCCACATGCTGTAGCAACTCTTTTTCCACATGAAGAGGGAAAGCATTTGGCAAAGGACAGTATATAGTGGAAGGAACACCTTCCTGAACTGCTTAGAAGCACTGGCTGGGCACCATTCGACTGTCTGCTCCACTCATCATTGACAGAAAAGTTGTCGAAGCAGGACTTGACACTGTTACAGGTTGCTTCAGGAAGAAAGCACTAAAGCTGGAACAACTAAGAGCAACCTAGGACAGCCTTACTCAAGGGTTGTGGATCAAATGAAGGCATCACGAGAACAAAACAGCTTAGGAAAGTTGGCAGAGCAGGTTTGTATCATGGTTAAATGCAGTTAGAGAAAGGTCTTTATGCTTGCTATTCTTTAACAGTTATTAGAACAAATCAGAAATAAAATCGGCTCATTATTTTTAGAAATCAATGGCAGGTCTGAGCTTGTTGTTACTATAACAAGCTATAATGCAACAAATGTAAGAACACTATTTATTTCTCTGCTGGCAAATATATCTGTGGCTATAGATACTGTGATCTTTTAAAACTGGTCTTTTCAATGCTGTGGAGTCTAGATGTTGATCTGATCTCACTGATCTTTTTCATCCAAGAAAAGTTCAGAGGCATTTAAAGTTGATAATCCATTTTACTTCTAACACTTTATGTAAGCATCTACATAGCTATATTCTAGTGTTTTCAACTTGAAATAAATGTCATTATCACAGCAGGCCAAATAACACTTCAAAATAGTTTTGATTAATATGAGAACTCCAGTAGAGAGCTTGAAGGGAGGCAGTCTGGAACATGAATAGGTTACAGTAATATTGAAAAAGTCTCCTTAGAATTCAGAAATAACAGCTCTTAATAAAATCAGAATGACGTATTCTCAAATACCAATATCATCATATTGCTGTACCCAAAATCAGAAATTTAAAAATATGACATTCATTTAGGTTTGCTAAGGTGAAATTGAAGAACCTATTCAGATAGAGGAATGGTTAAAAAAAGTGTTATAAATAAATAGAAGGACCATAGGAGTATACTGCAGTGGTGGCGCAATGGTTAGAATGCAGTATTGCAGGCTAATTCTGCTGACTGCTGACTGCCAGCATTTCAATTTCCACTGGCTCAAGGTTGACTCAACCTTCCATCCTTCTGAGGTTGGTAAAATGAGGATCCAGATTGTTGGGGGCCATATGCTGACACTGTAAGCCACTTAGAGAGGGTTGTAAAGCACTGTGAAGTGATATATAAGTCTAAGTGCTATTGCTATTGCTATACAAGGGATCAGGGTGTCTGGGGGTGTCAAAAAGTCAAGAAGATTATCTCAATGATGCAATCAAAGTTCTTCCTGGTTTCTGTATGGATTGTGACCCAGATTTTTAAAAAAGGCCAGCTTTAGTCTCTCATGACAAACCCATCACCTTGATACTTTTCCGTTTCCAGGGAGGAAGCAAAAACTGAGTGATCTCTTTGAACTAACATAATCAGTCTGACTAACAAAACACAAACATATGATAATGGACTGTAAGGAGAGAAATAAAATGTTTATTTAAAGAACAGCTTTCCTCACCGAAGTAGAGCAACTGACAATTAACAGAATGAAATGCAAGGTGTATATGAAACGCTCCATATATTTTCTAATGATATCTTCTTTTCACAATGGGAAAAGTAAGGAAGACAGAGTTAAATGAAGAGGGTGGGTGCTTGGATAATGATGTGGAACTGCTGCAAATATAAGTAGAAATTGGGTTCCTGGTTTAAATGTTCATTACTGACTTTCATTCATTACATAACCTTTTATCTTATTATTTTATTTTTCTGTTAATTTATTTTATCTCTGTATAGCTCTTCAATTAGAGGACCCTGGAAAAATTTATGGGAGAAGAAAAGTGGGAGGGGGGAGGAGAGAAACGAAGAAGTCTTTAGATCATCACTATAAAACTAACAAGCTTTACAAAATAAATACAAAAACTGGAAGCAAAATATATTTTTACAGAAAAGCAAAATGCCTACGAAGCAAACAACCTGAGCCTGACGTGTTAACTCACAAATACTAGGGAAAGCAGGATGTCTTCAGTTTTCCAAAACAAGACAGTGAGTGTCCATTGAAACATAGCTGAGATACTATCCCCAAGATGGATATAGTCCTAACCATTAATTGGTAGGACCATGAACAGAATTGTCCTGGATAACTTTAATGCATGACTTGAATGGCTCTTGAGAAAGTAATATTTTATATCTATCTCCCAAACCATTGACAGCTACTGATGTCAATATCTTACATTGGCCCTGAGTTCACAAGGAACCCGTTACTTTATTTAGCTGTTCCTACATCATGTCACAGCTTCCAGATAGTCTTCAAGGGTAGCCTCACATAGAACATTTTACGATAATTTAATCAAGATATTATTAGAACAAAAATAACTAAGACAAAATTGTCTTATCCAGACAGTATTGTAATGGGTGTATCAACAGCATCTCTATCAACAGTTTAGAATCTTTCCTTCAGAAAGACCATTACCTCATTCAGTTCAAGCCACCATTCTAAGTACCAGGCAGTAGAAAAAGAACTGCCTCTAATAGCAATATGTATCTTCCATAAAACAGAAATTTATTAGGACCAAATAAATCATATCAGTAAGTCCAAATATTCTGCATATTTAGGAATGCACTAAAAAGATGGAACAATCAGGCATATTCATGCTAGGATATATTGCACTGGTTTAGTCAAAATATTTACTGTAGTATGACTCACTGTAGCTGACATTGGGAAGATTGCTGATAAATTGTATTTGCTACAATCAATTCACCCCCTTCTTTAAAAAAAACAAATAGTGACAAAAGATTTAAAAATGTACCTAGAAGCAGAAATTGGGAAGAGTTAAACACATAGTAAAGTGTAAGTGTCTGAAAGAGAAAGACAGGGGAGTGTAAAGAATCTACAAAGGAGTTAGAAAATGTGAAAACCCCTTTTTGTGAAGGTATCATAAAGTAATACATTTTTCTATTGGCCTAAGATTATATGAAAAGAAACACTGTGTGTCAGTCTGTAATATTTGGTGTCTCTCATGCTGATAATGCAAATAATAGCCCATTTAACATATCATAATTAACTCCTACCTGGGTGTGTATGCAATTAGATTTCTAATGCTTAACACAATTTGAGTAAAAGTTGGGAGTTATTTATGATGTGTTCAGCAGAAAATACACAGTGGAAAGCAGTGCTTTTTTGTCATAGAACACACCTAAACAGTGTTCCTGCACCTTTTTTCGGAGAATTTTTTACAATCCATTGGATGCAACTCAAACAACCCGCCTTGCCAGGGACGATCTTGGTATCGAGAAAGTACCTTATTGGCCCAATAAGATTGATGTTTCTTTTTTTTATTCTTCCCGATTTCGCTTCTTCATGATCATTTTGGCATACAGGTTGAATAAGAAAGGGGAGAGAATGCAATCTTGTCACATTCTTTTCTCTATCTTAAATCAATTGGTGTCTCCATATGGTGTTCGCAAAGTGGCTTCCTGATTTGTGTACAGTGATTCCATCAACTTGATCACATGTGCTGGTATCCCCAGGTCTTGTAGGGCTTTCCACAAAGCTTCTCATGATCGACACAATCAAAGGTATATGTAAATGATTTTTTGATATTAATGAGATTTGTCCATGATCCAATGCAGATTAGCAATATGGCCACTGGTGTGATGACCCCTTCGGAAGTCTCTAATTCCCTTTCAATGGTTGGTGCTAGAGGTATAATTTTAAGAAAAATCTTGCTGATGTAAGTGATGAGAGCAATTGTACGACATTGGAGCAATCTTTAGAATCACCATTTTTTGGTCAATAAAATGAACACTGAGTATTTCCAATCCTGTGTCATGTGTTGGTTTCCCAAATTTTCTGGAAGAAGTCTCTAATAACTGTGGATGATACAGATCTCAGTAATCCTGCAGGAATGGTGTCAACACCTGGAGTCTTGTTGCTTGCTAATTGGCTAATCGCCCCTAAGATCTCTTCCTTAAGGATGGCCAGTACTATTTTTACTTCACTTTCCTCATCATCCTGAGCCTGACCCCTTTGCTACCTACATACAGTTCTTCTGCATATTCTTGCCATCTGTTCTTGTTACCTCATTGGTCAGAAAGTTCTTTCCCTTGTTGTTAATGCCTTTATGAGCAATAAATGAAGTTTGGATCTTTTTGACTTGCATAAATGCATTCCTGGTGTGACCCTTTATGTAGTCCACTCCAAGCTGTTTGCATTGCTCATCCCAGTAAACTTCATTGTCCTTCCTTGCTGCCCTCTGCATTCAGTCTTCTTGCTTCTTTCCATTTGCCTGCTGCCTTTTAAATTTTAAATTTGTTTTAAATTGGTCTTATATTAGGGATTTTTTTTAAAAAAATTATTCAGCCTTTTACACATTTGTATTTTTAATTGTGTTTTTAAATGATGTTTGTTTTTTCTATATGTTCTTATCAGCTGTACACTGCCCTGTGTCCCTTTGGGGAGAAGGGCGGTATAGAAATTTGAATAAACTTAAACCTAAAACCTTGGTTGGTTTTCTTTGGTCAGCTATTTTGATGGTTTCATCTGGCTTTTTGGATAGTATGTGTTCAACTGCAATTCCAACAATTCACGATTGAATTCCCTGCCACAGTTTATTAAGCATTTTCTCAGCATTGGCCAGTAGTTTAAACCTATTTTTTTTCACCTCAATTGTATATGTAGTAGGGATTTTGATGACATTGAATTTCTTTGGAGGTACAGCCTTTTTGATGGTTCAAAGTTTGACTTTAATCTTTGCAACCAATAATTCATGATCTGAATAGCAATTAGCACTTAGATACATCTTAACAGCAAGGACTGAACTGGTCCATCAATGACTGCATAGTACATAGTCAATTTGATTACAGTAAAGTCCATTTGGTCAAGTTCAAGTGCATAAGCAGTGCTTGTGCTGTTTGAATCATAAATTGGTTTTTTTGACAAAATTGTACCAAACAATCACCTGCATCATTCCTCTCATCCAAAATGACTAGTGATATTTGTCTCTGCTTGTTTGCCAACTTTTGCATTGAAGTCACACAGAATGTAAACAGTCTTATTTGAACACTACAGTATAAAAGCCTTCTATTTCAAGCTCTGTTGTAGCAGCCATTGGAGGCATAGATCTAGATAACTGTGATGTTGAGGGGCTTGATATAAATTGTGATGGTCATAATTCAATCACTGATCGTTGAGAACCTTTCCACTGCTCTAGAAAGTTTTTTGCTTACAATATACGCCACTCTATCTGTTGTCCTGGTATATTATTCATGTCCTGAATAATAGTGAAATCATCAAACTGGAAAAAGCAATTGTCCAACCAGTGTAGCTCACTGCCATTGAGATCAATTTCCAACATGCTCACCTCTCATTTTACAATATGTAATTTACTTGGACTCATTCATCTGACATTCCATATTGCTTTCCAATGTATTTCTGTACAATGCAGCTATGGAAATTAATCATATAAAAATCTACATTTTTTCTCTTTTATAACCTAATCAGTGTTGTTACTCATCATAGAAAGCAGTATACTGCCTGCTATTTAAATTCTCAACAAATATCAAAGCCATATATTTGAATAAGCTATATATATATATCCTGATTCAATTTAGTATTCTAATCTTCTTCTACTTAGAACAGCATTCAGCAATTTTTTTGAGAAGACATGCACCATTCAGAGTCTCAATTGGAGTATTCTTGCAATATATTCTTCAGAGGATGGTGCAGAGCAACATAATATGTTTCTATGCACAGACTCTTACACACCTCAATTTCTTTCTGATGTCATATGCAAAACAACACTCTGATGTTTTGAAATATATAATCTTTGTTGCAATCACCTTGTACACACATATGGAAAAACAGAAATCAATAAGGGAAAAACTGTTGAATGAATTGCATTAACATTATTACATTCATTTCTTGAAAAACAGTACAGCAGTTTAAGTGTGAAGAGAGACTAAATTCAATATAAATTTAACCTTTGATATCATTTGTGATCTAAACTTATGAAGATTTTATTATGGGTTTCTCAAGTATGAGACAGTTTGCATTGCTTGATTTCTTTCTGTATTTCTCTTATATGAAAATTTAGAGAAATGGGTATTTATAAAAAATGTGACATTTTGATGTAAGGATGTGCCTTTTAAATGCAATTTATTGCCATCACTGAGTGCCCGCCATTATTGAAAGAATATGGTCATGTCTCTTAGATACAAAATTTCTGCCAGAACATGACAGATCTCAGAACATCAGAAAAGAGGGATCCTGGACCGGACTTCCTGTTCTGGAGGCAACAGGACGTGAGAGAGCGAGCTCTGCCTCTCACGCCTGAAACCCGCTTCTTGGGGGG